>SAYO01023741.1:804-17109 GCA_004023745.1 Recurvirostra avosetta | reverse complement strand
TTTTTTTTTTTTTTTAATAGCTCTATAAAAATGAACTGCAACCATTGCAGCTAGACAGGTGACACACTGACTTATGTCAGTTTAAGTCTTACAGTGAAACTCTCCTGCCTAACAGGGAACCTCCAAGTAATTTAAGATCTTCTAAAATCAGCATCGGTGTCACTGTCAAAAAGCAGAGGTTGGAGAAAGCACGTGATATCACTCAGGTTGAGTGCATCGTCTTGTACTATTACAACTGCAGCTGCCTTCACGGAGAGTTAAAAACTGCCAGACAATATTTCATAGTTTTTATTGATGGCATTTATCCCATGGTTTAACATGTTAATTATACTGTAATAAACATGGCTTTAATATTAAACTTTTCCTTATTATCCAAAGTCACCACAGTCCATTTCAGTAAATATAAAAATATATACTTAATACTTTGTACAATACTGGTTTTTGGTCCAAACAAAAATGGATCAGAAAAGCCAATAAACTTACTTTAAGAATTCCCAATTTTAAAGATTTTCTAAATGGATTTAGGCAACTTTGAATAATGGGATTTACATAAAATCTGAGACAATACTAAACAAAAATGGCCGTAACACACAAAATTAAAATTTCAATTTCACAGATTTGTTATGCCAAAAAAGTACATAGAGAAACAAAATTGTATTTACACATGTTTCATAATAAAATAACAAAGGCGAGACAGGTGATAAAGGGCTGTAAGAATGAAAATATAGAAATAGCATATAATTATTAAATGAAGAACTACAGATCTAACAAGTCCTTAGCATGGATCATCCTTTAATCAGTCTTCCTCTATCAGAAAATTTTAGTGCACAATACACCCAAACTCACTCACTTCACACATACACCAGCACAAACTCAGCATAGAAATCATTCGTTATCAACATTCTCTACTCTATACAGCATCCCTCGCTGATATAATTACAATTTCGAGGCGTCAGTAAACGCAGATGAGCGCACATAGTGGTGCAGATGAAGAGGTATTGTACAAGCCATTCACTGTGCAGGCTCTACTCACGGCTATAGCCAGACCATGCCGAGTCAGTGAAAGAAGTAACTTGCTGGAGTCTAAAATAGTTTTGCTTGAGAACGGCCCTGTTGCCAACTCTATTCGTTACCGAAAAAATCTAACCGGGGAGAGGGAGGGGAAGGAAAGGGCAGCAGAGTTTTATATTCCTTTAGGCAGATCTGACTTCAGCTAACCCAGCATGAGGTACGATCCCAACAACTGAACAATGCAGGGTGGTAGCTGCTTCAGAAGTTGCTTTACCAATCCGGCGATTATTTTCTACGTCTAACTGCAGTCTTTATCTTCCGACCAGAAACTGAAGATCCAGAGGCAGAGAAAACATTTTTCCCATTAGTCCTATCAAAAGAAATCAGTAGTTCAGAGTTTAGGACAGCGTAGCTGAAAATTCAGTAGCAGCACCAAGTAGATACTCCAGAACAACTGTTTCATAGTCTTGTCTCGCCAGTTATCGGCTGGCAACAAATGGCATGTGATGAACAGGAGGAAAAGAGTTCCAGAAACCAAAAGCAATTACATCTCTCTTATTCAGAAGGTAAGTAGCAGCACAATGGCTAGATACGGATCTTACCTTTCAAGAACAAGACAATTTCACACGTGTTGACGTGTGATATTTCTGACAACTGGGCTCCTTTAAAGATACTGTTGCTTAGTTAGCCAGTCAGGCTAATGCAAGGAAGGATGCCCAATTTAGTTTCGAACTCCAAGGTTCATCTGAACACCTCACGATTTAACATCAGTAGAGGCTGAACACTGTCCACTGATATTACCCGCAGCTCAAGTGAAATTCTGATACGGTCTCTTACCCCACTGTAAATGCTGGAGGCTGGCTGAACGAAAATCCTGATGAGCCAGAAGGCTGTGCCGGCGCTGCTGGTGCAGGAGGATTTGCACCAAAAGTAAATACTCCGGGGTTATTTGGAAAGTTAAAATTAGAAGTATTACTTCCGAACTGGAATACAGAACCTGGGAAGACAGGGTGGAAGCAGAAGGGAGTAAGAAAGTTGAAATTTGAGTTCATCCTTTCCAGCAAAATCCTCGTGTTCTTCCCACTGTCTTTAGTGAATTTTTCTACAGGTCGCTCAAGATGACAAAGTTGGGGGAGCGGGTTACACTAGAAGTGCCAGATTGCCACAGGAACAGCACATAGAAGAATTCCTTCACTTTAACAGAGAATCATAAAGGGATTCTTAAAGTAACGCTGCTGGCCCACTGGTAATGAATTGCTTGCTAACTTCTGTAGCACCATTCAGTTTGTAACTATTACTAAACTTCAGTATGCACAAAGTCAAATTATAGTATTGAATCATGTAGATTTATATTTAAGTAAACTTCCTTGTGTTCATGCAGTCGATCTGGGGACTCCATTTAATGTGCTAAGACAGCACTTTTTATCTTAAAAACAAAATAAAAAAAATCCTACCATCAAAGTAACTGATAAGCAACACAGACAATCCAGGGAGATTTTTATCTTTCAAATGCTACCTGACTAACGTGATATGCCAACTAATCTACTGATTAGTACAAAAATGGCGGTTACTTTTAATGGAGGCTGAACTTCTGGAGGTAGAGCTTCTGAGAGGAAAACAGGATGCTTTTCCCTTTAAGTATTTAACAAGATGTGTTTTTCTTTTTCAATAATTACTAATGCGGAACAGGTCTTTCTTACACTTAAATTATAAGGATTGTTCTCTGCACCCTTCCCACAGTATTTTATACTTCATCAGTAAAAAGACCTTTAAATAAAGTCTTAACCCGTAAATGCTTATAAATAATTCTGAGCATATTTTTACACAACAAAGCGTCCCATCCAAATAAATTGCCAAAACCTGTTAATTAAGTCAGATAACTAAGAACTATGCTAACAAATCCAAAAATAGTAATTTTGCACTGCTTCTGCCATTCAGGTTTGTACAATCTTACTGGTGAATACACCACGGTTTTCAACACATCCTTTTGATCACTAGATGTCTAGAGAAAAGAAACCCCGATACTTTGTGGTAGGGTTGCAACCTCCATGTCTGCCAAGTCTCTTGTGGACAAGGCTTACTGTGAAGCTGGGGTACCTGTGGCACATCCTCCACAGTCAGCAGTGAGACACAAATGACTTAACCCTGTACCCATTATTTTTTACAGAGGGTAATTCTTAAATATGTGCACAAGGCAGAAGTCTTCTTTCTCCATATAATTTAAGGTGCACTTCATGAAAAATCAAATGAAAATACAACCTTTGAGACCAAAAGGGAAGAGGATGGTCGGCACTCACCAGCACTGGGGGTAGCAGAGCCAAAGCCTGGCTGTTGGGTCGCTTGCTGTCCGAACACGGAGGGCTGAGTACTGCTCGTCACCGAGCCGAAGGCAGGAGGAGCAGGCTGAGCGCCAGCTGAAAACAACGTTGTCGACAGGGATCCAAAACTTGGAGCGCTTGGCTGGCTGGATCCTTGGCTCTGGCCAAATGCTGGTGGCTGATTGGCGCCAAATGCTGGGCCGGCAGCAGGCGCCGGAGGCCCAGAGCCAAACAGAAACGAAGAGGACGACCCTCGGGGAACAGAAGAGAAATGTCAGTATACGCAGTTTTTTTTCCTCTCCGCAAGGATGAATCTAGAAACAAAGGTTCTAAAGCCTCCTGTTTCCCAATTCTGGCAGCTGAATACTTATCTTAGTTTCAAACTAATTGTGTGAGTATATAAAACAAATACATCAGCCGCAACAGGAATTGCACCTTTTCTTACAAGTAACATGAGAAACGCCATGTTTAGCAGAGACAGACAAAATTAAATCTCAAACACATCGGCTGTCTATACTCAGGTTACTGTGTTAATGTTCTAGAAACGGATTCCCACAAATAGTACATTTTAATTTGTACTTACTAAAAGCTGTTTATATCACACACATAGAATACTCATTCAAATTGTATTTTTCCAACATGCAAAATACAACTCTGGATTTATTAGGATCGGGAGAACATTAATCTTTCTTGTCCGCAACTGCACCCCTTCCTGCCCAACTTCCGTAGGCCAGATCAAGCTTGCGCTGATCTTTCTGTACTCAAAAAGTTAGTTTAGCAGAATAATTCTCTATATAACATCAACAGACAGCCGGCTCATTTGTTTAGCTGCTCCAGTTCTGCATGTCCAGCAAAAATAACGAAATGAAAACAGGTGACTGAACAGTAAGTCTGAACATACGCAGCAGATCTATTCATGCAATTTAAGCAGCCTTCATGCAACAGAAAATACTCTCTCTTGCACCGTAACTTGGAACGCCTGACTCTTTTTCTTTCCAAGAAGATGAACAGATACGGTAAAAGTTAATATAGGCTTCTGCACTAAAAAAAGAAATCTTTTGTGAAGATGTTTGAAATACGGTGTCACCTACTGACGAAATGACACTGAAAGTTTCTGATTTGTTAACAAGTTAAATTGATCTGCTGGTTGTTATAATTTAGGACTGTTTTCTCTGTTTCTGATACACAAAAAAGTGTGCAAATTTTATTTCTGTGAATGACAAGGCTAAGCAATCAGATCAAACTGCATGAAGTGGCTCCCTCACAGGTTCAATCTTACTTCCAACATACTGCTCAGCAAGGAGGAATACAGATGATTTGGTGGATTTAGTCTTCTGTCGTACTGCTAAATTCATGCAGTGGGGAAACAAACTTAAAACATGAAGAAACTTTTATACATTGTTATTTCTGTCTTCTCTAAATTGCTAGAAAATTAACAAACACTGGCCATAATGCTTATTAGAAACCAATCCTTAAGCAGGAGCAATTGCATGCAGAGGTACTGTGTTTATATATACGTGTGAAGGAAGGATTTTGCAAATCTTGACATTATTTACAACAGTTGAGGGTTTTAGGTATAAAAGAGAAAAATCAGGAAAGTTGTAATTCAGTGGCTTCTAATTGTAAGCACTGGACTGATAGTGAGAAGAAAGAACTATCATTCTCATGGTGAAAATTCCTACGCAAATTCAAATCCAGTAACAGGGTGTCCTTTGCATAAAACAACTCTGCTGCCAGTGCATTCCTAAACCATATTTCCCAGACTGTGAAAAACTGAGCCCCAATTTATGTTGTTGAATATAAATACTCAGTATTTTTTCTCTACTTTCATGCATTTGGCCTACACAGTCTTTAAAGTAAAACATTCATGAAACACTGTTTCTTTGGTCCCCTATGTAATGGCAAAAATGAGAAGAGCGTCTATTTAAAAGGTACCTGTTGAACTTGATGTGGTTGTGGCTCCAAAGGTAAAGCCTGAATTTGCTGCATTGGTACTGCTGGCTCCCGAACCAAAGAGAAATGAAGCAAGAGCCGTGCTGGAAGATGTGGTTGCTGGTTTGTTTTCTTGAGAGAAGCCAAATGACTGAGATGCTGCAGATTCTGTAGAATTGCCAAAAACAGAGCTGCTCACAGTGTTGCTGGGTTGTCCAAACACAAAGGGAGCGGGAACAGGCTGAGGATTTGAGGAAGAGATGGTGCTGCCAAACACACTGCTGCTGTTGGCTGAAGTGGTGGGTACGACTGTGCTGGAGGAACTTGAGCTCAAGAAGCTGAAGGATGGCTTTGCGGCTCCTTGATCTGAAAGGAAGAACAGTACATAAACCACCACAGAAATGCCAAAGCACAGCAGACTCCTGTTTCAATCACCGTCCAAAGAGCAATCATGAGTGACACCTCAACTACTATCCCAGCTACTGTCACTTATGCAAGATCCAGAGTTAATGAGCTGATTGCTGTCATCCACAATTAAAGGAATGGAAGAATTGTGAAGAACAAGGATACCACTCCACTTGAGGCTTCATTGGTTACAAACACTAAGCATTGGCTGTCATTATCTGTACCTGTATTAAGCAGTACTTCTGAACTCTTCAAACAAAAATATATTTCAGATCAACATCAGTCACCTGTAACAGTTTCAATACTGTTTCAATACTCAATGGAGTATTGAAAAACACAGCCATACATTTGCATTTGTAGCTCGTTCAAAAACACAGCCCTGTGCCTACAGCTTTTAAGTCAAGCGAAGCTTACCATCCTCCAGCCTAACTCTTCCAAGCTCAAGTTCATTGTACTTAAGCACTTGCAAGACCTGCTTTTAGGAGCAACACAGAACAACCCTCTATTAAGACCACTGTTAGAAAGTACCGAGTGCAGTTTCACATACTTAGAATAGAACTGTCTTTTAAAGTCATTCATTCTTCAGCTTTCCCAAAGCTGCTGGTCTAATTCTTGTTATTAATTTATGATCTCGTTTTCAATTTCCCCACTATCTTTTTTCCCCAGCAGTTATGGCCCCTTTTCATCTACGCCATTTTTAAGGGACTATACCATTCCTCAGAACACTTGTTAAAATTTCCTTTTTGCACAAGGTGCTTCATCAAATTTCCATGACTAAACCAAACACCAGAACTTTACCTGGCAGGTAAAAAAAAAAAAAAAACCCCAACCAAAAAACCCCAACCTCAAAACTGCCCACCCACCTGTCTCCCTTCCCCCAAAGCCCACAATGCTCTGAAAACCTGTCTGTTCACTAGCAGTTCAACCTGAGTACTGTGATTAAAAGCAGTATAACCCTATGTATTGCTTTTATTCAGGGTTAATTACTGATGTGCTTTTCCATATCGCTTCAGACATTAGAAACTAATTCTGTTCTCTAAAACACAGTTGCTAAGTCATACAAATGGAATTTAACAACCAGAATTCTTCCGCACAGTGATCACCACTGAAGAACTTTAATCCTCCACTGCAGACTTTAAACAAATCAGAATACAAAACTCTAGTATCTCTGAAGTGATTTTTATACCTTTGTAGCAGTAGGGACATCCTGCAGCATAGCTGCAAGTACATGGGAGTAAGACATTCGCTTTCTCATCCCTTTTCACTATGAAAAACAATGCTGGTAGAAGGCCCCTATACTGTACCACACTATAGATTTTATCACCGGCTGTGCTGCTACCACTGAGACAATACAACTTCTGTGTTCATATGAGAAGCAATACAGGTTCCTTAAGGTGTGGTGATTTTTTTTTGTCTAAACCTAGTGTATAAAACTCACTGAAATCTAAAAAAGACTTGCTACATATTGTCTACACATCAAGAACCAGAACTAAAGACAGTCTGTGGGTAGTAATTAAGCCTTTTCGAAAGCTCTAGTGCATAAATGTATCTAATCCCATGGATTTTATCCAGTATGGCTTCAGAGGTATTATTTGATGGACACGAGCAGACAAGTGAAGATAAAAGATGTTCCATCTACCTGAAGTACTGGTTTGTGCCCCAAATGCAAAAGACGGCTTTGCCTGCTCAGTTTCTTTCTCTGATGGTTTGACGAAACTAAAATTGAATATAGGTTTTGCTGTGCTCTCCTCTTTGGTATGCTCAGCCGTCCCAGCTGAAAAGATAGGTTGTGCCTTTAACTCTTCATTGTCAGCTTTCTTTCCAAATGCTAATGGAGCAGCAGAAGTGACAGAGTCCTGTTTCTCTTCTGTCCTTCCCAAAACAAACTGTGAGGCTGGCGCAGACTCCACGCTGCCAAAAGAGAAGCCCCCCTTTGTTGAAAGACTTTCATCCTTTTTCTCATCTGACTTCTTAAATGTTAAAGCCGGCGATGCTACCTCCTTTTCTGCCACAGTTCCAAAAGTGAAGCCACTGACTCCAGTTTTATTCTCACTAGTAGCTATGGAAGAAGTAGAACTCGTGCCAAAACCAAAGCCTCCTAAAACTGGTTCCTCCTTCTTTTCCTGCTGTCCCAGGCTCGCTGTCCCAAACTGAAACGTTGAAGGAGCCTGAGTGCTTGTAGATGGAAGTCCGAAGGTAAAACTGTTACTTTTACTTTCTTTTTTACTGTCTTCTGATTTAGAGTCTGAGGAAGAAACTCCAAATTTGAAGTCCCCTGAACTAGTAGGAAACTTAAAACCCCCAGTCACAGTGTTGGAGGATGCAGATTCAGATGCAATGCCGAACTTGAAGCTCCCTTGCTCTCCGAATTTAAAATTTCCTGTGCTACCTAATGTATGAGAAGATTCAGAGGAGGACGACTGGACGCCAAATGTAAATGATGGCATTGCAGCATTTGTGGACACAGTAGGAGTACCAAAACCTGCGGAAACAAGCAATAGTGTTAAGTTTGCAATACATGATGTAATAATACATGTAGGCTTTAGCTACATGGCTGGGATTCTAAGTCCTGAACTTCCTATAGTTAGAACTGCTTAAAAAAAAAAAACAAGCCCAAACCACAAACCAAGTAAGAAAACTCCGCACTTCCTCTCTGTACACCTTTTCGCAATGGTATTCTTCTATCCACCACCTGGCTTTGGAAAAGTATACTGCTAGCTTCTTTGAAAGATTGTGCTTTTAGTCTAAACTTCAAATGAACACAACATAAGGCTTGTAAAGAACAGCGATGTCATTAATACAAGCTTTTCTCTAAAAAGAGCAATCTTTTTCTGGGGAAAGGGTGTGGAAACATAGGCACATTACCTTACTTGAGCAGTATTCCTAGAGGAAAAATGAACAATTTTGCCATACCGCAAAGGAAAAATAATTGTTCTTTAAAAAAAAAAAAAAAAACCCACAAAACACCCAAACACAAAAGAAAAAATAAATTGCAGAATGCACACCCTTGTTCTTCTCATTAAGCATTACCTTTGAGCTCTGCTTTGGTGCCTGGCTTTGCACTTTCACAGGCTACACATTTCGTGGCTTCTGCTTTGTTTTGGACAAAGCAGACCTCACAATCCCAGCCTCCTTCAGGCTTCTTGAATTTGTCTAAATCCAGAAATCCTCCTGAAGAAGCAGAAAATGCAGAACCACTGCTACTGGTCACAGGCACTGAACTCCCTGAGAAATAAGCAAGATAGTTAATCATCCTGCTGAAATGATAAAGTGAACACGAACTTTTTAAGAAACTCTTAAATGCTCACTAAATTACAAAGCGGACAAGTGTAACAGTAAAAAAAACATCAAATTACAAGTTAATTTCAGTCAAACTCAATCTGAGAATGTAAACAATAGAAACACCTAGATTCTGCTTTATAATCTATATATGATTATAAGCACAAATTGCACCAATGATGTTTAAACAGCAACTGCAGGTCACACAATACAGCAACATAGCCTGTTTCAGATGCAAATTAAAGGTACTGTACTCAACTAAAACTACTAAAAGAATTTCTGGTGACATAAGTAACCTGTAGCCAAAGTTAGCACCGCTCAAGTTAATGATCACTGTCAAGTGATGTGAGGCTGAGAATTTACCAGAATGATTCATCACCAAATCCCAAAGATAGACATGTTCAAAACTACATCATTGCAAAAAAACAGAGAGGAACCCAAAGATTCCAAACCCACAACTCTGTGCTCACTTCACAAGCTACACTGTCTTCAGCATCAGCAGAAATCTCCATAAGGAGGCCCAAAAGACAATGCTTGCCTTCTGATTTTTCTCCCCGGTAAAGGATGAGATGTCACTTGATGCTGCACCCCAACAGAAAACAAATTCAAAACAGTAAGACCGGAATGGGTCTTCTCTTCCACAGCACATCCAGAGAAATTTTATCCTCCCATTTTACTTGCCTTGCTCTTCCCCTTGGCAGATGTAATGTAACTGTGCAATTCTCTGTACCATGATGGTCATGGTAAACCACTCACATTTCCAAAATTCCTCCTTGCAATGGATTAAGTCTCAGACAAAAATGCCAGCTGATCAGTCTGAGGCTGAAAGTCTATGAGAATAAGATCCCTCTGAAATTCATTATCTTATCTGAAGAAATTTCACCCTTACTGTACAGGATGATTACAAAAGCACGATCTAGTCCATCTTGGATTTTTTTTCCCCCAGGATATATTTGCAAAGTTGTTTTTTGACATAACAGTATATTAAATGATGGTAAGAACCAATGAAAATGAACGGTAAAATAATTGTTTGCGCTTTAAAAACAATACACTCACCACACTCAAAATCAATTACAATCACATATAATGGGAAACAACCCAGTGCTACACTGAAGAAAGCGCCGACCTCTCCAAGGTCTGGAAGGACCCTCACCTTCCAGAACAAGGTCACCCACGTTCTGGATGGCTACCACTTGCCTTCATAGGCATAGCAGAACATATGGTTTTGTCTTAGCTTAAGATGATTAGAGACTACACTGTCTTGAAATCTGGCTTCATACCTCTGCTCAATTACATACAAATGCTGAGTGGAGTCATTTTTGGCCACGTTCTGTAAATGCCATTTCTACTTATGTTTTGAAGCAGAAAAAACCCAGTAATTTTTAAATCTTCCTATGGAGTTCACATTTTTCCCCAATGAAAATAAGTAAATTGGTTTTAAGTTAATTAAGGCATCCAGTTTAGTCATCTTTCCTCACCAGCTGCAAAGCAGGGTGTATTTGCTTCAATTTGGCTCTGTACTAATACATTTTACAACCAGTTCAATTCATGTGACAGGCTGGATTCTGGGCTGAGACCTCAAAAGTGCCTGTAACCATTCCTGCACACAGGCACTAATCCATCCTGTCTGGCTTACAGCCATGTTGCTGAAAATATTTTTTTATATGCAACATATTTTATTCTGTAAAGAATGCAGCGGCTGAGAGTGAAACAATAGAGACGAGAACACACCTGGTTTCTCAGACTGACAAGCTACACATTTGCTGTCTTCTGCCTTATTTAATACAAGGCACACCGCACAGTCCCAAGAGCCTTTTGGCTTCTTAAATTTGTCTCCAAACCCCAGAGTGACTGTTGTGTCAGTGCTGCTGGAGGAGGATGTCACTGTCACCGAGTTGTCTGTGACCACTGGCAATGTCAGAGCAGGTGTTACTCCTGTTCCAGGCTTTGGTGTCTCACAGGCTATACATTTTGTAGCTTCAGGTTTGTTCTGGACCAGACAGGTATCACAATCCCACGTGTTGGGTGCTGTTTTAAATTTGTCTTCAAAGCCCAATGTCCCGGCTGCAGGGACCGCTGCCTTAGAGGCGACACATTGGCTTGAGCTTATGGTCTGTTTCGTACTCTCAACTGTTGACACTTTAGCAGCTTGACATGTTACACACTTGCCATCTGTGGTTTTGTTTTGCAGACACAGGTCGTATGTGTCAGACTGCCAAAATGAAGATGATTGTTTAGGGGTGTCTTTGCCTGCAGAAAAACTACTTATTGCAGGCCTTGTATAGACCACTGTGCTTGTAACAGGCTGTGCAGATGTAGAGGAGTGTGTTTTCACAGATGTAAAGCCTAGAAAAAAAAAATAAACAGGAAGAGATCTTACTGATAAAGCAGTACCCCTCACTACATCTAAGTTACTTATAATACTAGACGGCATAAATTAAAACCAAGTGCCAATGGTTACAACTATACGTTCTGACTAACTGCAGGAGGAAATCCCTGGAAATCTTATCTAGTGGGATGAAATTTCATATGCTGCACTGGGACACAACAGAACATTTATTTAAAGCTTGATTTAACTCTTCATTTCCAAGAAAGTTTTAAATACAAATCTTCACTGGTAGATACAAGTGTGAACAAACTACTGAAAGCTGACTGTCCGTCATGGACTAGAAAGAATCCAACTTCATTTTAAGACACCATGCCCAATCAAATCAAATTTCTAAAGCTATTTCTGCCATAGTAGATGACTCACATTTACTTTAGTAGCTGTACAGCAGTGGGTACTTGGAGCAGCAATCCACATGCTATTTCTCCCCAGATACTGAGTATTAATTAAGTAGTAACAATTGTTATCTATAAACTTTGTGCAAAATGCACTGGACACAGGCCAACTCCTTATTTAAAGGTGCCAGTGTTAATAGAAAACAAGAACCATCAATATGGAAACACAAAAGAAAATGCTACAGCAGTGCATCTTAAATAGCAGCACAAATTACTTATAAAGCTAAATTGAAGAGTTTGGTTTTTTTTAATAATTGTGTTATTTTGGGGGGGGGGGGGTATATCAGAAGTGGAGTCTTTGAACAGTGTGGATTTAGAACATGCTTCTTTTAAACTGGTAAAGAAAATTAATGTCACTTCACCCATAGATCTCTCCTTGAACAAAACACACAATGTATTTTCTCACACTTCGCTCCTCCCAATATAAAATGGTGCTGTCTTAAGAAGTATATAGATTTCTCACTTTAAAGTCCTGATGCAACTGAAGGCTTATGGGAGAAGATTAAGTTCAATAAAGTCCCTTTTCTTAAAAAAAAAACACCATCATCTACACACAATACATACACACACTTTATTGAACAGTTGAAAACAACTGCAATTGCTTAAAAATAAAAATTAGAAAAGGCTTTTAAAAGAGAAACAGCCCACTTCTACTTAAAATTTACATTTGAATCCATAGTAACTGTTACCATTTAAGGCCAAAATATTTGCAGTTTTTGAAACACCTTTAGGAATGAAACTCTTTACTATTCTTAATTTCCAGAGATAGTGAAAGTTGGAGAGGAATGTTTGTAACGAATTTTACAAACATTTCCTTTCCAATTCCATAACTTTTATTTATTTAAAGTGAAACACTGATAATTTGATTAATTTTCTTTATATTTCATTTACAATTACATCCTAACACATAAAGGAAAAGCAATGCATCTGGTTTGAAGTCGCAGTTTTCCTTTCAGCAATAAAAGCCACTTAGAATAGAAGGGGAGATCCACCCTAACAGATACAGTGTTTAACATAATGCTCACCTACATTTGTATTCATAGCTACTATTGCAATAACCATGACAAAGTGGACTTTTTTTGTTGTGGTGATGTTTTTTTAAAAATCAATATAGTTATATGCTAGCATATTTTTTGTAGTATCTTTTAAAAAGCAGTTCATTATCTCACCAGGGCTTTTTAGAATGTCTAACACACTTCCTTCCTTTAAGACCTTTGCAGGTTTGGAGGGGCCAACGTATTCTTCTTTTTCTTCCTTCTTATTGCTGGTGCTGTTTACAGTGGCAGTATCTTTAAAAACAAAACAAAAAAATGCCTTTCACAAAGAAATCCACTTAAAATATATTCACACTTGCTAGAAACAAGAATTTCCAACTTTCATGCTTCTTACATAAGAATATTCAAAATTCTACCTTGTTTACAACAGTTTATAATTACAATTTGGTTAGAGCCAGATCTATCACAGAAAACACATTTTGCCTCAAATTGCTAATACGCTCAGAAAGGACAGATTTACTACTTAATATACAAAAAAGAGAATCAGCACTTCAGATCAGGAATGCTAAAATTTGTTACCTAGAGTAAGTAAGGACGTCACTGTTGTATCACTGGATCCAGAAAGCTCTGCTGATTTTACAACAGGAACACTAAATGTAAACCCGATCTGCTATGAAAGAGAGAGATTTTTCAGATTCTGAAACTAAAGAAACTTTAATCAAATTTCAAACACAAATAAAAATCTGAAATCCAGTCTTCAAACTTTTAGTATACATGCTGGATGACAAATTATAAGACAGAAACGTATATATTCATTTTCCCCATTATCGGGGCCAATTATGCTTTATTCTGCAACATTCTACTAAAGGCTTGAGAAAAGGTTGAGCTTTATTTTACTTACAGACAACGGAGGTAGCACTTCTGCCTCAGTAGATTTCACAATTGGAGATGAAAATCTGAACACAGGACTGGCAACATTACTTGCTGGTTGTACCTGTATTTTCAAAAGAATTAAGGTTTGTATACAAAAGGAAAACACCCCAGTGAAACAATAGTAGCTACCTGAACTCACTGTCTAACAGATGTTCTGCAGTGAATTTGGGAAATCTAATGTTTGATACTTATTTCTAATCCACAGATAAGAGTTCTTTCCATAAGAAAATGAAGCTTGCAAGCGAGCATATGGTACAGTATCGTCAAAACCAAATCCCATAAAGCAAGAGAAAAAACTGAGATGCTACTTAGATCAAAATACATTAAATATATGGAAAAGCAGACCAGGCAGCCTAAGAACCTTAAACTAACTCAGCTTAATTGTAGTCAGAGCTTCAGCAAATACCTCAACATGTTAAAGCAAATAACTGCTTCAAAAACATACAAAAATACTTCAAGTACTCTGGAATATATGTTTATTTTACTGCAATAATATTCCAGTTATTGCACCCTAGCCTCATATTCTACACTACGTTTATATGACCATTAATGCTACCTCTAATTTAATAACTTAACTTGGCATAAAATCCCAACAAAATTTCCATAGCATTTGAAACAGTTACAGAATTAGGTTAACCAGAAGTTTGCAACATATAAGATGGACAGAGGCTGAATCAAAAACTTCGCTTTTGCTCACCTCCAAATTGGAATACAATGCTGATTTATTAGACAGGAGCCAAACTAACATTGGTTAGTTTCATGAGCACAATGGAAGAACTTAACATGCAACAAAGCAGATGTATACACATCCTAAAAAGGTATTCACAATATACAACAAAGATTTACCTTGTTCACCACTGCTGTTGAAACAGTGCTTGGTGATGATGAGACAGTACTACTGGCAAGAAAACTGAAGTTGAACGAAGGCAGTGATGCAGTACTGATGGGTAGGGGTACTTTCGGTAGTACTGGTTCCTCCACCTCCTACGTGTAAATTTTAATTGTTGCACGTTTTAATTTTTTTTCTTTAAAAAAGTTGTAAATTGTAGTTTTTCCTCTTTTACAAAACATACTACTTTTCTACCCTGTCCTATCCTTAATTTCTTAAGTTATATCCAACAGAGATATTTATAGATTAAGACAAAGCAAGCTTTCAAAAGGAATCCCAACCTCCCCACCTCAGTCTGCCAGGTCATTTTAATTTATGGCAGGCCTGTTTCCATGTGTTACTACATTTACCACCTGCCCAGTAAGAATACTGAAAGTTAGCTCAAAATTGTTACCTGGGCAGAACAGAGGGGCACAGATCAGATTTATTTTTGTTTTCTGTACTTTAGTTATTAAAGGTTTAGAGAAACATCATCCTTTCTAATTATTCTCTCATCCCTTCAATTAAGAGTACACTCTCAAGACAAACGGCAAAGTGTTCCTCTTACAAAATTAGGCAGGACAGCTGTCAAAGTTTCTGAAGTCACTACTGCAGTGAACTTGGAAAAAGATAACATTTAAAGAAGTATGGGTGTTCCTTAGAGAACCAAAAATCCCAAACCAAACCAAAGCACAAAATGCCAAAAAAGAAAGCCTGACTAGCAGCACAGAAGATCATACTATGGTAAATTTAGTCTACATCATGTATTAGGATGCAAATTTAAAACTCAGAAACCAGTGTACCTTAAAAACTTCTGGTCTTATCCTTGCCTTTTAAACTATTTGATTACGAACATTCAATTAGTTGGGGTTTAAATGGGAATAGACAATCTAATCACGATCTGCACAGTAGTACCAAGATCTACCTGGACGTGACCAAGCAGAGATGTAAGTTGCTACTACAGAAATTTAATGTACCCTATTTCACAGTTTCAAAGAGTCTATTGGACCTTGATATTCAGACCATTTGTATTATAGAAACATTCTACAGTATTTACTATTTCTTCATTTTGCATCAGCCAGAAGACAGAGTTAAAATTTTTATATATAAGATCCAGTAGTAGGGAGCTTACATAATATCCAATCAGAAAAACAATCTTCAGGATAGTCATGATCATAGTTTTATGAAATGGACTTTTTCTATTAAAACAAGAAAAAAACCCTCTCACAATAAGTTTAATTAAGCACCAAAAATTGTGAATGATCATTAGCAGACATGCAGAACACTGTCTTCTGCTTCAGACTCTTGGCCTGTATCTTTCTACATGACTTAGATATGAAATAACAAGTTAAATAAACTGGGCTTACTTACTTGGCACTTGTTTCAAACATTATACTTTTATAAAACCTCTACAAACCTCCAACAAAATTCATTCATTCAACTGCTAATGAGAAACTTCATAGTGTGAAGCATCTCCAAGGTAATATGACTGAAGTTGACACACTTAAACAGATAAATAAATTGGAGCCTGCCCTGAAACCCACAGCAAAAAACCCACAAAACTGAAGTGGCATTTACTATGAGGCAATAAAACTTGTATTCTTAGCTAGCTACTTCAGTAATCTCAGTGACAGCAATTAACCCGAGTCCCTTACCTGTTGTTCTTGTCCAGGTTTTGATATATAGTGTACTCCTCTTTCCCTTCTCATCTTGCCGCCACCACCTACTCCTCCTGAAGACAGACCATTGGATGCAGGAGTACTGAATTTAGGGTAGGTCAAAT
>SAYO01023739.1:24748-45144 GCA_004023745.1 Recurvirostra avosetta | reverse complement strand
TTATGTGTCTTTTGCATTGCTTTAGCTCTTCATTTCTTTGAGAATCTGAAAGCATGGAAACAGAGGCAAAACCGCGCAAGTATGAGCTACCCCATTTAAACAAATAAATGTCAGCCTCTAGAAGAAGTTAGTCTAGTGTCCAATTCTGGGTTAAGGTCAAATGTTTCCAGCACTCATTTTATGCTGAGATTCTTCCACTTGGAGAAGTATTTTTGCAACACCAGGAAAAATGTATTTTCTATCCTATCTGTGCAAAACCTATTCCTTCATTCTTCCGCATCTGATTTCACACTGTGCAACTTTTCTTCCTGTAGATGACCTCCTTTCATATGGACAGCCTGAAGCAAATGCAGAGAAATGGAAAAACCTTAAACTAAAGAAAAAATATATACATTTTTCTCATCTTTCTGTCCTTTTTGTGTATTATATTGCCATGAATTTATTTACCCACTATGAAGAGAAAGAATGATCTTCCATGACGCTGGGTAAGTAACTACTGAAATTAAGTGTACACAGCATAAAATAGAGGTATGCATATGCTAAGCTAGGTCTGAATGAATGGAAATGAATGGTGTAGCTATAACCTGAACCTCCATTTATCTTGCCTCTGGTCATGCATGAAACTGAACAAGATTAGCACCTCAGGCCCCACGTGGAAGGGAAGTGTCCCTAGGAAAAAGAGCTAACCCTTCTCAGGCAGATTCACCTGCACGGAGCAGACACGTAAAGTTTTCTACTCTAAGCAAGCCAAAATCTTACTCCTCCTCCTCAGCGTGGTGCTGTGTCTCCCTCTGATGGCATCTGGCCCACATTTCCAAGCTGATGAACATGCTAAAGTCTTGCATAACAGGGGATGTCTTTTTAGCTCAGATAACGGATATATTTAGATTAGAGGTCCTGGTTTTAAAACCTACTATTCCATCAAAAAATGATTTACTTTCTAACACTAGTGAATCAAGTCAGAGGGACAAATTTTCAGAAGGGATTCATTCGCAGCCAAAACTGGATTGAATTCATGTTTGCAGCCCCACAAGGACAGAGGCACAAGGGGAGATAGAGCAATCAGTACTTGCTAGAAAAGCTGTAAGGACTTCAGACATTTCAAAGTGAACTTTACCAGGCTATTCTGAATATCCAGTTTGTCTCAAGACTGTGAAGCAGCGACAAGAATCTATGGTTTCCAGAAGGCCCTCAAGGACTTGCTAGCAGCCTTGAGGTTTGAAAGACTTCCTAGTTACCTACGACTTCTGATTGGTACCCTGAGGACCCCAACGAAGCTTTGCAACCACCATGTGCTGCTTTACTGTCCTTCACACGCTGCATCCTACTGAGTGACTTGGCTTTGAACTGCCATTTCGTCACAAATGGTTGCAAAAGATTTGTCCCCCACTAGCAATTACAGAAACTCACTAACAATAATCTCAGGACTATTACTTTGTTTAAAATGCAAGTGTTTACACTCTCTCTCTTTGCTCAGCCCAGCCTGGTGAAGGACTGCTGAACTAGGTAGATTTATTAAGAAAAATGAACTGTGTGCTTTTGCTGGTGACTTGAAGACTTCACCATAAAGTATCAGACCTTAGAAGAAGGGTCACCTTAAGGTCCACTTGAATATTCTATAGTTAATACTTCTAAACAGAACATAATAGGACATTCCCACTAGTAACTCAGTTCTCACTAGTAACTCAGTTGGTTTGGCTGTGCTGAAAACCAAAGGTATGCTGAAGACCAGATTCCTTTCTTCTGCTTTGTTGTGGTTTAAACCCAGCCAGCAGCTAGAACGATGCAGCTGCTTGTGCAGTTCTCCCCCTTCCCCCGAGAAGGGCAGGGAGAAGAGGGAGAAAAGGAGTGGAAAGGGAAAGGAAAAAAACGAGTGGGTTGAGATAAAGACAGTTCAATAGAACAATAACAGAAAAGGAAAATAATAACAACAACAATGATGAGGATGATGACACAAGTCACTCGCACCACCTGGTGAATTAGTACCTTCATGAGCAGTGATCGCAGGTTCTCCCTCTGGCCAACCCCCATTTATGTACTGAGTATGACGTCTACAGCACTGGATATTCCATTGGCAATTCCATTGCTCTGTCTATGCTCCTTCTCCGCTTCTATGGGAAGCTGAAAAGAGTCCTTGAAAAGTATAAACAGCGCTTAGCAACAACTATAACAATATGTGTTGTTGACATTCCTTTCACAGCAATCAGTAGAAAGAACATTAACTCTTCCCCAGCTGATACCAGGAAGCACTTACATAAGCAACAACTATCTGTTTATATAAGGTTAAAATTATTGTCTGCTTGTATCACAGACAGCACTTAGCAAAATGTCTCAAGGCATTAAAAACAATAAAATGATAATAATCCTTCTGTAATGAAAATGCTCAGTAATCTAGGATCTGGGGATAAGGATGAACCAAACATTTCTTTTTACAGGTCTCATCATCTGAATGTTCCAGAAAAACAGAAGAAAAACCATAGCAAAAACATGTGATTAAAATCAGCAGCACTGCTGTTGATTTCAGTAAAGTCACTCTGTTTTTTAATATTTTAGGGTGTACCACTGAGCTTCAGAAAAAACAGCGACATTTTAGACCTGCTGCCTCTAGGTCTGAAACCTTTCCATCATATCTGAATCCATTTTACTTCTCAGAAACAAAACAACCAAAAAATTATTAAAAAATACTGATATTAGTAAGAGGGGATTGGAATGCTAGCAATGTCTCTGCAGGAGCCAAGACTAGTGCCCTTTGATTCTGCTGGGGGCATTGATACAGGAATTCACAGGAAACTGTCTAATCAGAAGTAAATGCTCTTTCTGCTGAGTGTTCTTTTTGTTTCTCTAAGCCATGTGTTCATGGAAAGGTGACTGTCTGGTGCTAATGATTAAACCCAGGGGGGTTCAACCTCTTCATTTCTGTGCCCATAGAAATTTCTCAGAGAGGTCAGAGCCTCCTTTGGAAAGTTCACATACAGAGATTGCTGCAAGCATGTGTGAATCTTTACACAGACCCATAGAATTAGCTCATAGATCACCTTATTGAAAAGCACTCAAATGGGGGATGTTTTTCTATTTTTCAGGTGACATAAGCTTGTTTTGCCCCTGCTATGAGGGAAAGGAACTCCCTTGAACTAAATGTGAGCCTGGCTAGCAGCTCTGTGACTGCAGCAAGCACAGAGCTGAGCACCAGCTAGCAAGTACCGTTGAGTATCTGTGGATCCGGGACTTGCCTAGCACTGTTTTCAGACATGGGGTCCTGGCTGATTCAAAGCATGGGCAGACCAAACCAATGTCTGCCTGCAGAATACGACAGTCATCCATTTCCTTCATCACAGCCTTCACTATCTGGTTTCCAGGTTGGCTCCAGCTGGTACTTTTTTTACCTGTCTGTCAGCTGAGTCCTGCAATTAGCTGTTTACAGTGTTCCTGGCACATGGCACTGGTCTCTACACAACATTGGAGGCATCTTCAGATAGAAATTTGTTCCAACTGAGGTAAGATTTATCTTTTGGCTTGCGATCACCCTAAACAAGACTACTGTTTTCTTGGCAAGGGTTAGCCCATTGGGTCCCCACCTAAGACAATGGTTTTTAGTGCTCTAGGAATAGTAACCAAGACCTGGATTCCCTCGCTGGCTGGGACACCAGTTTGGATGCTTCTCTAGAGATATCTGAGACTCAGCTAATGATGGCAGCATTTCTCCTGCAGAGCTTGGTTTATTTAGCTAAAAGTCCATCTATAATTTCCCCTCCCTAAATTAAATAAGATTCATTTTATCTTATGTAAGACAGGGACTGGCAGGTTTAACTCGTGAATGACTTTGTCACGATCAAACATTGATATTTGGGAATGTAGGACATAGAAATGATGACAGACACATGTAATGAACAACTTGTCCTGGCAGGGCAATAATAATATTCATTTATGTCTTCTAGTCATTTGGTCTGAAAAAGAAAAAAAATACAGGAGCTTTGTGTAGAATATGGCTGAGGATTTTTTTTTTCTTCTTTTTTTTTTTTTTCTGCATATTAGCATTACCCTGGCTACCAATTCGTATCTGGTTAACATACTGCATTGAAGTGACAGAAGGCCAAGGTACACATAGCAATGACAAGCAACACTACAAGAAACTGAGCACCTTAGCAATTGGGATGAGCAAGTTTACTTTGCTCAGACTACAGGAACAAGTCTGAAAGTGCTGCAGCAGGTAGCCTGTGGGTCAAAATACAGCCAAGGAGAAGGGACTGGTCAGGACCAAATTATAGGACCAAATTATAAGTGGGATCCTTTCAGGCCAGATTCCAGCACATACTTTCACACAGGGAGACACAGGAAATTAGGCTGCCAAAGTAGAGTTCAGCTTCTGTGCTTACAGCATGCCAGTATCCTCTGATTTTTAGTGGGAACAGCTTACACCAGCACCTGAGGAGAATACGTGTCGCCATTGGAAACCGCAGGAGTTCACCATCCCCTCAGCGCACTGACAAATGTAAATTCATCCTGTTGCTTTCCCTGCTCTCTTTTTCATACATACACACACTCACACACACAAATATAATTTAAGTAATGCACATAATTACCTCAGCTTTTGGAAATAAACTGTATGATAACACAGAGTAGAAATGGCTTCTGATGAAGGCTGTCTTTAACAGCACAGCTGGTAAGAGCAAAGAATTGCTCTGTGCACAGGGGCCATTAAGCCACGGGAAGGTATCCATATGAGTGGGACTGGGCAGACTTACACATTTGGAAAGAGAAATATGCACAGGCTGGCTTCAAGGGAAAAGAAAAGAAAACATGCCCTGGAAATATAATGTGAAAACTTCCTATTGGTCCTTCAGGCTGCATAGCCCAGGAGACCATGGTTGCTATAGTGTAAGATGGCATTGCCGCTTTCACAGGTAACGATTTAGATGAGCTCCAATCTAGATATGAACCCTTGAGTTACTGTGTATTGTCACAGCGTCAATGCCTTAACCAGTCCTCCCACTCATGCTTTATAGATTGCACAAGAACAGGATTGTATCGGTCTGTTTCAAACCCCTGAACAGTTAATCTAACTGAGGTTTTTAAGGTTTTAGCAGGTCCTTCTAATAGCTACTGTGGTAGTGTGCAGTTAACCTTTATTGCCGTGAGGGCCCTATTAAGAATGAGTTATGTTCATCCCCTTTAAGGAAGGAAGGATTATGCTTCCAGATGTGTTGATACACTTGACATATGCCCTGTGATTGCAGGGACTCTCAGGCACCAAAAGAGTGCTGTTTTCACAAAGCTGTAATTTTTGTTTATACAATATATACACATGCTTGTAATGGTAATTTGTGCACGGCACTCAGAAGCTGAGCTATGAAACCACATAGAGAGAGGTTGAGTGAGGCAGTAAGACTGCACTATACATAACACTGCATACTGAAAACCCATCCTCACAAGCACAGCCTATGTAAAACCAGTTTCCTTTTGCTTGTTCCAATTAGAATATCCATAAACATTTTCAGTTGTTGCTATCATCACATCAGTTTGAACACATAGAATAGCTTGATTTGTAAGTATACGCAATTATATTTGTGAATGAAAGCATCAAATTTGGTTCATTTAAACTAGTAGATGCACATTGTGCCTTGCTGTTCACCATTCAGAAAGCAGCAAGGCAATTGTGTGACTGTTGATGTTGCAGTTGTTACCACTAATAATTACTCATCCAGAAATCCATACCCAAGCCAAGGGCTTTTTTACTCTGCTCTATTTTAAAAACGTTCTCATCCTCTGCTCTGTGAGCAGAAGAAATACAATGGCTACATCTACACTGCAGGCTGAGTCCGGGAGTGACCTTAACCCCAGGGTCCTGACAGGTCATTTACATTTTTCTTATAAAACCAGAAAACATTAACAAAATAGTCTAAAGGGATCTACCTGAAATACTGTTTTTACTTTTACACTTTACATCCCGTCTCCCAACCCTACCATTCTTGTCTTACTGCATCACTTGAGAGGATATTCACATGTCAATGCAAAATCTGTGGTTGTAGCATAGAGCAAAAATCCACTACCTTAGTGTGCCTAAGCTGACAACTCCCAACACACAAACTGGAAAAGGCTGAATAACATAATTCACAGACAGCAAGTCCTGACTGTTGTATGAACAGAAAATATGGCTCAAAATGAATACAAGTCTCATAAACATAAAGTCTCTGACTTGTATGAAGAATAGCTACTCATGCAATGTGAGAATGAGCTTGAGAAAGTACCATCCAGCTTAGGTGCCAAGCAAACAAGAGGAATCCAAAGCTATTTAATAATTGAAATCACTCTCTGAAATCAATGCAAAAACCCCTTCTGGTTCATTTGATTTCAAATTAGTTCAAACCTGGGGATTACAGCAGTTCTGTCATCTTCCAGTCATACATGGGCATGTCTCAGGAGTATGTACCTCTGCCAGCCAGCAGCCACTGCACTCAGAGGCATGGAACGCTGGATCTCATTCCAGGAGGGGGCCGGAGTACTTTGAAGAGTCCAAGGAAACATTCAGACAAAAAGTCAATCAAGGGTTAATGATTCTGCAACAAATCAATGGAAAGTCATAGGCATTTGACCATTTTATGATTGATTGATCAATAGATTACATATCCTGATCACAAATGGTCTAAGGAATCTCTCTGATGATTACAAGACAGCTGCAAAAGATGCAGAAAAGTATTAGAGAACACGAGCTCTCAAATGCTATTTTTGCTTCTGCTCTAGCCCAGCTCCACTTGGCATGAGAACACACTCCTTTGCTTTCTTTTAAACCTTGTGACATTTGTGTTTTCACTTGTAGTCCAATGTACAGAGGACAAGATCTGCATAAATAAAAACCCACGCAGTCAGATTCTTATCAGGTTGTTAAACACAAAGACACCCTGTTTGCTAAAGAAGTCCCTGAGACAGTGGGGCTGTGACCCTACTCTACATTCACCCTTTTCTACATCTGCCCTAGGCACTTGGAAGTGCCTACTGATGTAGAGACTTAAAGAGACTTTCGGTCTGACCAAACTCTAGATGCTGGTGGGAGGTTTTTTTTTGCTCAGTTTCTCTGAAAACTTAGAAGCATATTTAGTCTTGCTGAACAGATTTTGGATCCTGATTTTAAACTCTGACTTTTAAGAATCTGCCCATTCTGATCTGTAGCACCACCACTGTCCCTTCCTGAACTCTGTTTCACATGTCCTACTTCTTCCATGGTGCCTTCCAGTGAGAACGGGTTAAGATGCATGCTGACAAAAGACTTGTTTTCAAACAACACCCACAGGCATATATGTATTCTCCACATTTGGCTCTATCTGTTCCTTTTTTACTGCTTACTCTTCGTTTTAAGTCCTATGACAAAGATCAACTGTCCTACATACTTCCAGTGTGTGTAGCTGAACACATCAGCTACACATTAGTGACCTAATCCTGCGTGAGCACCCCAGAAAAAACAGTAACATAAATATAAAATTAATATAAACATTAATAATTTGATTAAATTTCAGTCAAATGATCTCTCATTCTTCAGCAAGCTCTGAAGTGTCTAATGTTAGAATGAACATAAGCCATTTGCTGAACAGAAATGCATTTAAAGCATATATCTGATGAGTAATGACCATCACAGGTATTCCAGATTAGAGCAAAGGATTTTTTCTTCCACCATTTTGGTTGCTGAACAAAAGAAAAAGAAGAAAAATCAATCAAAGTTCCTCAGAGGCTTTGGCTAATTTAAAGTATAACCTTCAAAGTTTTAACTTGAATATGCTACAAATACCTTTTTCACTTTGGTGCAAAATATTTCATTTTGTTATTGGGTAAATCTCTCTTTCTAATAATTTTTATTTAATTTAGACTTTTGTTTAAAATGAAAGATGACACCCAAAGCAAAAAGAAAAAAAAAGTAATTTAGAAAATGACAAAATTAAGTGTCTTAACATTTCTATACTTGTTTTTTAATCACTAAATTTGACCCAAATCAGCAAAGCATTTTGGTTTCCCTGAAATCTGTCTGGTTATTTTGGCAAATTTACTACACAACAAAGCTTTTCAAGTGTTCTTTTTATGATTCATTGTATTTCTTCTTCTTGAACATTAACACAAGAACACTTGTGCTCATAAGAACGCTAGAGTGTCGTATGAGTGTACTACTTATGTGGGAGCTGCCATCATAAACGTTGCTGAGGACTGAAACACGTATCATGCAGTAAAAATCCAATGTGACTGTAGCGATCATTCACCAAACAGGGACTAGCTGGTGAGAAATACACTGCTGAAACATCTGCACACCAACCATTGTTTTGATCATTTCAAACAATAGGAAAAGCCTGTCTGCAAACACACACTAAAAAGAGTGCCTAATGTATTGAATAAATTGTTTTCTGCAGATGGTCCCCTCAGCTCTATCTATAGGTGTGCAAATAAAAACAGGTGACCATATAAGCATGGCATGGAGACCTAGAGGGTTATGTTGTCTACCAGTTTATCTTCAGTCAGGGAGCCCCAGAATCAAGAAGTGAGCCAGAAGTGCTCATAGACATACGATTGTTTCTGGAGAAGTTTAACTTTTATCTATTCTGTAGGAGTTCTTCATATCCTGAGGGGTCTAGTACTTACTTGCAGCCTCAGGATCTGCAGCATGAAATGATAAAGAGCCAGGAAAAGTAAAAAGAATGGTTTTTATGATTCTGGTTTCAAAGAAACAAAGTAAAACAAAAAAAAGAAAGGCAGGCTCTGGAAATGACAGTATATCAGTTGCTGACAGTGAACCATCAAACAATACCGTCTGGTGCTAATCCTAAGAGACAGAGAGCTGAAGAATCTAACCCAAAGAACCACTTCAGGAAGCCATTACACGTTGCATTTCAGGTTACCTGTGAGCACAAACCCCATGGAGATGAGAACAGCATATAAACTTGGCAATAAACCTTACAAGGTCTTTTGTGGTAACCCACTTGCAATTCTGTGCACCTTCTCATACTGAAGTCAAATGGAAGGTGGCCAAAGAAGGTGAAAAAGAAAGGAATAAGGTATATGATGGAAAGGTTTAAAAGCTGACTGGTTTTGTGCTGTTACCACCTGTGCATCATCATGGTTGGTACTGAATTCAGCATCTCAGGGCCCAACTGTGCTAGCTATGCTGTGAACCCCCAGGAGACACCGAGGAAATGGCTACAGACATCAAAAATTTTAGATCCGGGCTCACTATGCATAAGCAGTAGAGCCCAAGGCCCTCACTGAAGAGCAATAGATATAGCCACAGGGTGCTCCACCCTTCCTTAGGTCTGAAGCACATACCAGAGGTTCACTTGTTTCTCTGTATATAGTCCACCAGAGCAGTGAGGTTAGCAGTTGGGGCGTGCCATGAGGAAAAATGTTGCTTATGGCTTGAAGCAGACTAACTGATCTGGGGGATCAGCCTCACTGACCCCAGAGCACAAGGCACTTGCTGCCTTGCTGACATGGGAAGAAGAGCTCCAGATAGGCTGTCCATGACTGACTGGATGAGAAAGACTTGGGGTGAACCAGGCAGTGCAACACATCTGCCAGTGAAACAAGTATGCACGCTGGGGATGCTGTTCAAGCCAGGGCCTGGTCCTCAGTGTCAAACAGCCACCCTGAACAAGGGCTCTTACTTCCATCTACACCCAGCATAATGCAGGCACCTTTCCCTGCCTGCTGTGACCATGCCATAATTATCCAGGACAAAGCATTAGGTTACTTTAATGCTCTCTCCACACAGCCACACCTCCAAAATATTCAGCCTGAAGCCAGCGCAGCATGCTGCAGCCTGACAGGCTGCACACTGGGAGCAATTTAGACCTTGCTCCGTGCATTTCTCTGACCTCTACTAAGCTCCCAAGTGGAATTCAAGGTGATGGTTTTAACCTACACAGCCATCACTGCTTTGAGACCTTTTTAGCTTAGAAATCCCTCCCTCTCTCCCTATCAGATGCTGATGTTGTCTCTCAGGGGACCTGTACCCACGTGGTGTGTCAGACCCCTGTTTTTATTATCATTCTGTGCAAACCATCAATTTTCTTCTTTCTCTACAGCTACACTGAGCAGCAGTGGATCTGTTCACAGGTACACCCCTTATTTAGCCTGTGACTTGTAACTGATTGTTAAGGTGCCTGAGGCACAGGATGAGTACCTACAAGTACATTCTAAAAAGAGCAAAAAATGAATAAAAGAACAGTTGTCTTCTGCGTTTGCAGTTAATTATCCACAAGCTTACTTGCCTCTCTCCCTCCCCTAAACGCACTCGAGGACTGAGCTCACATGTCAGACACCAGGCATTTGTGCACAGTGTGGCACTGAGGAAGTTCAGCAACACATGTTCACCACTTGACTGTACTCCCTTCATCTACCACTCATCATGCTCAAAAATTTAACATTAAGCATCTAATGAGGCAGAGAGACATTGACTCCTTCGACCATCTTCTTAAATATTCCCCAGCATGCTTTCTGTTATCTGCTCTCCATATGATTTTCTGTCACTTACCAAACTAGATCCCTCCTCAGCACTAGCTCAGAGGTCTCCTATGGGCCATACCACTTCCTTTTTTTTGCCCAAGAGTTTTTCCAGTATCTCTGCCCTCAGCCTGCCCCCACTCTCTCTCAGCATGAGCAAAATGACAGGCATGGAGCTGAAGGTTACAGAGAGAAACCCATAAAGCCAAATTATTTGCACGCACCTTGATTTGTGGTGCTGTGCTAGGACCAGACTGCTTCAGCATTGCGTGAACTGATGCCTTTTGAAAGAACAAGGAGTGGATTTAGGCCAGCAATTTAAATACCGAACTGATAGGTGCTTTAGGAATGAGATAGAGAGCGAATGCTCTCTTTTATAGCTGCTGTAAAGCCCAGCTCTCTGGATATTTTGGGTTCATAAGAATGACAGGTCGATAGCTCCCTTTCCATGCATTCAGAAATGCGGGCAGAGCTGGCAGATGCCTTGCCTGTACATTAGGATACAGTGCACTGACTTTTCTGTAGATCTTACCAGAGCAATCAGTAGTCTGGAGACCTCCAACCAGCTGGTTATGCAGCTGTCTAATAACTGTCATATGGCTTCCTGCTAGAGGAGAAAGGGAGCTGAGAAACATGGAGTGAGACTAATTAAAAAGGAAAACTTTGAATATGTTGCTTTTAACTTGCCTCAGCCTGGTAATTCGACTTCCTAAATTAGCACAAGATAATGGAAAAATCCAGAAAGTGCCTGGGAGCAATCAGTGAAATGGCATCAGAAATCTATCCACTGTCCATTTCTTGAATATCTTTCATTACAGTTATCAACATTATTATGGCATTTTCAATCCTTCATGAAGTCAGTTCTCCAAAAATAGGTGAGTGGCAGTGAAAGAAATAAATAGGAAGAGCTGCTGTCCTCTCCAAGGTCCCCAAAATGCTACACACAGTAGAGAGGAAGATTACATGAGAGTGAAGAGTGCATTGGAGTGAAGAGAGGAGCACTTTATTACCACTTCAGGTTTGGAAGGGGAGGAATTACATTTAAGGATGTGTGGAGGTGCCAAGTTTTGGTGTGTGGCTGAAATACAAAACATCTAATGGCAACCACATTCTTTTTTTGAAGGTTGAAATTATGAGCACATTTGGGGTTCAATAGTACGTTTTGCCCAAAGTGAAAATAAAGCATTTTGAAATGTGTTTGATTAAACAGAGGAGTAGATTCAGAAAGTGAATGAAAAGGAGGGAGTGCAGTACAGCATGGCTGCTATGCCACTGTACTTGACTGAGGTCGAGGACTCCTCTAACAATGTTCAAACCAAGGATTTTAACCAAAGACTCCTACTCACAGGAGCTTGTTTTAACCACTGAACTGAACAATAGTTGAAGACACGCCTATCTCACTCTTGTCTTTTGAAGCTGATGTATCAGTTCTTTAAATATTCACTGGCACAGAGACCAGAAATCATATAAATAACTCTAACCTCCCAGCTAGTGTCATTTTTTCACTTTGTGTCCGTGAATATTTAAGGCAGATACAAAGTGGTTCCACTTTGAGCTTCAAAAGGACAGCTCAATTCGGAATACACAATAGCTAGCAGTTGGGCCGCTCTTCTGAGGGACAGAAGACTAACTTAAAGTCCATACATTCTCAGAGAAGGAGAGAGCGGTGTGAACAACTCTTACAACCCCAACAGCCTACCCAGATATCTTGTAAAAGGGCAAAGGAACAGTTCCTCTTACCTTACTTTTGTGAATGATACTTAAATCCACAAAATGTTTATTTGCCAAAAATTATATGGTGAAATCTGCCTGGATTTGTTAATAACTTTAAATAGAGTTAGATGCCTTTTTAAAAAAAAATAAAATAAAAGAGCCTCTTTGTGTGTATGTTTGTGTACACACCCACACATAGTTAGCCACCTACAATTACATTGAAATCCCCAGATCCAAATTAGATCAGATACAGATTGCCTTCAAAAGTGGAAAAGCCAATTCAGGCATAATTAAATGTCAGGATAATATCTGCTCCCAGGAGATTTCAGACCATGAGGTAGGAACCAGATACTTATAAATTCAGGCAATAAGTACAGAAAAAAAAAGAAAAAAAAAGAAAAAAAGAAGGGTAGATGAGAGAGAAAGAAAGTGCAATTGACTTCTTTCAAAATCAGTTATCACGGGAAACATCTCCCAAACCTACTGCTTGTGAAAAATAAGCAGACTAAAATCCATCCCAAACCCTTGGTCTGCTGCAGTCTCAGACTCCATTTCAAGCAGAAACATCAGTCACAGCTGAACTCTCTGTGTAAATCCTCTTCCACACAAGACACCAGGGCATGCAGGCAGCTTGCTAGGTCTTCGCATTAAGACAGCTCATTTGCCAGTTATTTGACAAGTGGAATCAAGGGCCAGAGAGAAAGTATGGAGGGTAGAGGGATGACAAATAGCCATGTTTCCTTTTGAAAAGTTAAAATGACTATGCAATGTATTAATGCATTTTGTGACAAAGTGAGAGGCACTGAATTAACTTATCTATGGTCAAGCCCACACGTAAAATATCATGAGTCTGGCATTTTCCTCGTTCTCCCATCCTTTGAAGTAACTTGCTTTACCAGCCGTCGGTCCCTCTACTTCAATGTCAATAGCACTGAGCAAACCCATTGTGAAGTTGCTCAGAACCAAATAGGCTCCACAAAGGTCTGTGCTCAAAACCAGAGCAGAACATATAGTAGAGGGAGATGAAAGAGAGATTTATCACCTGTGCTGGAAAGACGAAGGGAAGACCTCCCCCTTTTTGTGATTCTGAGGTCTTCAGGGATGCCAGGAGGAAGAAGGGTGTCTGGAGAAAGGGTGAAGGAGCAAGACAAAGGAACTGTCTGAAGCCATCTTTGCTTCTTCTCAAGATTCTGTAGATGAAAATACTTCCAGGACTTGAGGTATGGGAGTTAATGCTACTTGGTGCCTCAGAAAGCAGGGTTTTAAATACTTGGCAATATTTCAGTCCTGAACAGTCAGGCATCATGAGTCAGAACACAGAAAAGTAATAAGATTCTAAATATTTCTTAAAATAGGCTTTTTTTCTGTTATTTTTTCCCTCTACCTTTGGGACATACAAACTTGGATTTCATTTTCCAGATTTCCTCTACAAATGTGAAGTCTAAGGGGTCATTTATTGAGTTATTTCTTTTGAACTGAGGACTGATATTCATGCAGCAGCCCCATCTCCACTCCCTGTCCCCCTCCCCATTACTATACCACCAAATATCATGACTTTAAGATTTGCTTTTAATTTTCCAGGAGGCCATTCATCCTTCCTCAACATCAAGCCAGTGGCATTTGTTCTTCTCTGTGGGTTTGCCCCAAACTGTTCCAGCTGCCATTCCTACATACAATTGACTTCCTATTGCCTCCATTACTTCAAAGACTAAATCATGACATTAGGGTTAGAAGTGTGACATTAATAGAAAATAAAAAGAATCCCAGAAAAAACAGCACTTCTTGGACTATTATTTTTCTTGCTGAGCAAGAGGTTAGTGGGATTTTTTTTTCTGCTGGTATAAACACAAAACACAACTACTGAGAAGGAATAACAATGAAAGGCTACTCCCTGGGTGCCTGCAAACCTTTCTTAAATTAGATCACCAAGGTCCAAATTCTCCTTCACAGTAGATCAACATAGCATGAATCTGCTTGTGCTACATGTATTTACACTAACTTTAAATCCAGCTGTATAACAAAGTAGACAGGATGGCCAGGCAAAGAACCACATAAGACAGGGGAATCTGAGTAAAAAAAACTGGTGATGGGGAGTCTAAATTGTCCAAAACTTCTGTTCTGCAGATTTTCTTCCCTACTACCAGTAGCTGTAACACCTGATTTCAAGCTTGGAGGTGAAAGGAAGTCTCCTGTGTGGCTCCTGTTCTTCTTCCATGCTGTTGTTTTATTTATTCCTCACTTACTCATGTCGCAGGAATTTGCTGCTCCTTTCAGGACACACGGCATGGAAAGAAATCCATGAAATCTGATGCAAGAGGACCTCAAGAGAAATGGGAATGGAGAAAAACAGCCAATGCGGAATGATCAGTATACGCCTGGGTATTGAATATTTGATGAGGCTGCCTGTTCAAAAGAAGAATCAGCTTTGCTTAGTTCAGCCCATAAAAATACTTTAATGGGTAGAGAATAATTTGTGTTGAGATCCTTGCTCTATAATAATGTGCTACTGGGAAGAGATCTGCAGTTTCTCTCTCTTCTTGCCCACCTCCTCACACACATGTACCCGTATAATGTCTGCCATTCCTACTAGAGTACTTCTGGATTACTTCATTATATGGCTTTTTAGAGCAGAGATAATAATATAAAAGATGTTAGGAAATGCAAGGGTTGACTGCAGTATTTGTCTCAATAGAAGAAGGAAATACCCACTATATACTTTCTTCTTGAAAGCGAGACAGTGACCCTCATTAATCCTATCACTGTTGGCTTCTCCATAATTTCTGGTTTTCCTAACGTTGCCAGGATGTAAAAATACCCCTTGTATGTTCATTAGCAAGACCTAGTGGGGAATGCATGGTATCTGCATCTGACTGACAGATGTAGCGTTATAGGGGGAACAGCAGGTAAGGGTGTAACAAACCAGGTTTCATCTCTATGTTAAACGTAAGTTTCAGGTTTTGGAAGAGAATTCAGGGCTGCTGGGGAATTTTCGTGTGCAACATTCTCGTGGCTTTTCTACAAGTGTTATGCCTAATGAAACTTTCTTTTTTTCCAGTTGGAAATATTTGTGCATGTTTGTTATCTCAGTGAATCTCAGTATTGTAAAAGGAAACTCCAGTTGCTTTACCATCTTGTCTGGTGGTGTTGGAAATTTTTGTCTGAAGAAAACCCTAATAGACTTCTCCTTAGAAATTTTGTGACATGATCCAAAAATGAAGAAAGAATGTGTTCTGAAAAAGATGGAAAGCTGAGTTCCCAGTGGTTTACAGTCATATTCTGAATCTTGTCAGTGACAAATTTCACCTGCTTTTTCCTCCCAGTAGCTGAAAGCCAATCCATATACGAGAGAAAGAACTGAAAACTACCCGACTCCTGTATCATCAGCGGAATTACTACCTGAGATTCAGCTGCAATGCCAAATTTCACCTCAAGTTAGTCCTGAAATAATGAGCATTGATAGGGGACTGGACAGAACTTCATGCTGGGGAGTTAACACAAACCAGAATTTGTCTTGTACAATTTATATTACTAGTGAGGAAAGTGAGCAGGAAAGTGCTTCTTCAGCTGTGAAGCAGGCAGCTTTGGGGTGGGTGTCTCTCCAGGAGGCTGACCATGGAACCTCTGAATATTTCAGATAGGTTGAAACTTATAGCAAGCATCTGCTTTTCCATTCTCGGTGGTGAATAAATGCAACAACACTATGATCTAATTGGGGTCTGTTGCCAGGAATATCAGCAAGGGCATTGGGTGATCCTTTCATTAGTTCAGATGTCTCAGATTTCCAGGAAAAAAATGACAAAAAAACAACAGAACATATGTCCTACTTCATATTTCTCCTACTTAGAATAATTTTGACTGTCTACTCATTAATTAGAATAGCAATAGTTGTACTGTACTTATTACCGTTGAAATAGTAGTATAATAGCTTCTTGGTAAGGGCCTTATTGTACTTTCTTTAAACAAGCAATTGCTGAAAAGAGGACAAATTTGACAACACAAATTGGAAGATAGGCACAGTCTGCAAGATTGCTACTGGAATTAGGAGAGAATTACTGGGGCTTTAGTGGATTTCTATACATATTGTCTCCATCCACTATTTGTCCCAGTCAGTATAAAGGTAAGACCCTCTAAGATGATTTCTCAGTTGCAGATCTTTTTTATTAAAAAAAAAAAAAGAAAAATATATTCAGATTGATCTGAAAGACCCTGACTGCTACCCACAGTAGTGATAGTTAAAAAATGCCAAAGGGAACAGGGTCATACCAGATTTGGGAGTGCTGCCAAACACAAAGAATCAAAAAATATCAGTTTTCCATAAAAAATTCTGTTGCTCAGAAAAAGACACCATTTGGGTCATTAAGCCTTTAGGAGACATGACATCAGTGTCCTGACTGACACAAAGATCAGTTTAGGTACAGCCTGAGGAGTCCCAGAAGAGCTGTTGAGAGGGCAGCAGCTGAAAGCAGAAAGTTGGTCAGCCCAGCTCCTGCTTTGAAAGAGCTACATGACGCTAAGGAACAAAGTCAATGGTGAGGCCCTGTAGGGAAGCACCTGGACCTCAAGTAGATGCAGGCATGCAAGGAATGAGGTGCATTGGCCAGGGCTGTGAAAGGATAGACTGTGCAGCATTTGTCAGCCCAGCAGTAAGATCATATGCAACTACTTTATAAACAGAGGAAAACATTAAAAATTATACCTTCCCATGAGAATTGTCCTGACTCTTGTATCCACCGTATGGTACCTTCTGTTTTGCAGCTTGTATCCTGGGCTTAATGAGGAAATCACCCTAGCGTGAGATACTCCTTAACCAGTCAATATAGGCACTATAATAATGATGGTAATTAAAACACCTTATGGTACATATCTTTCTCGAACAAAAAGACATGGCTGAGATACGGAGGCTGCTGGTGGAACAGAGGGACAAACCTGCCTCTTTGAGAAATGGATCTGGTGGAGAACAGTATGTAGAGATAAAAAGAGCTCTGATAAACTGATCTGATTATTTTATGCACCAAGAAAGCGTGAGACTGCTAAAACTGTTCAGGGGCTTGCATGCTGCTACCACAACCTATATTGACACTAGGTGGGACACACTCTTCAGACTTGGTGACCTGCAATTCTAACTGATGACATTCTTATTTTGTGTATCTTGATTTCACATTTAAGCACATTGTTATTTGTCTCTTACACATATTTGGCTAAGATGATTATTTATGTGTCTCATCTTTGTTGACAGGAACTTTCTTCTCCCCTTTTTTCTTCCAGATGGATTTATGGTATCACCATGGCAGGCTGCCCAGCCTGGCCAGGAAGTTTAGCAGGCAAGACAGCACTCACAAAAAACACCACTACCCCTCCAACCCACAAAAAAAAAAAAAACCAAAAACCAAACAAAACAAAAAAACCCCAACTTACTGACAGGCCCTCTAGATCTATACTCAGTCCAATTAAGTGAAAATCAGCTAGGAACTGGGTGGCATATGGACTGGGTAATGGCTTACAGAATCCTCTTCTGCAGAGGGTTGTGTTAAAGGAGTAAGAGCATGATTCACCCTGGTTTCTACTTAAAATCACATGCAGAAGTCACAAATAGAGCTCAGGATGGAAAATAGCTATGGCACACGCAGCTGTTTTTCTCCGTAGCAGCGCAGCAGGAAATAAGAAGACACCATCCAACCCCATCCAGACCCAAGTCTGAAAAACTGTGATCATTCCCTAGACTTTAACTTCAGCCTTGCCAGCCAGGTAGGGACACAGAGAGCGAATACACTAAAGAAAACAAAATGCAAGAACATTGTGGGTTGTGCTACAAGGTTACACGGTGATGTAGATACGGATCTTCCCTCTAGGACATAGAAAAGGCTGCTGATAAACTTTGTGTCCAGTACAGGGGGATTGAATAAAAGAAGTATCTCAGACCTCCTGCCATCCTGAAAGATGGTGGTTCAGGTTGCCCAAACAGGATCCAGTGGAAAGGGTGAAAAATCAGATCCTCCTCACCGGAGGAAGCCTGAAGGCATGACACAGGTTAGGACTACCTATTTGTTTCTTGGAGAGTCGTTTCCTTTGCCTTTTATATTTATAATGCATGGAATGACAGTAAGGCAGCCTCTCTGCACTTTGAAGGACTGCTCACTGGATGTCAGGCATGGTGCAGATTCAGCACTCAACAAAAACCCCACCAGCTCTGAAGTAGCTGGTGGGAAAGTGGGAGGAAAATGTACTTCTCATTGCTGTGACCCAAAAAGCAAGTTACTAAGGACTCTGCCTGAACAAAATGATGAACATTTCCTGAAGACCATACTCCCTCCAGGACCGCAGGCGTAACCAGAGGAGAGCAGGAGGCGGTATGCTGAAGCTCCTGAGGGGCAGTGAACTCCTTCCCCTGCATTGTTAAGCTCACAAAACTTTAAGGAAACATATTAATCTTAAATTTTCAAACTCACTACAGACAACGCAGGAGAAACATTTTGCTATGCTACAAGCGTGCAATTCACATGTGCGCACATTTAAGTACTTTACCAAGAGCAAGAAACATTGATCATTTTTTTAAAAATGGTATGAAAAAAAGTATTTTTGATATAATACCACTGAGTAAAAAATCGTCATGCATGAAATTGTAATTTATGTACTTCCATGATTTAAGGTAAATGTGTTTTGATGATGGGTTAGAGATCAGAGTGCTGAGCACCATGCAAAATCAGCCCAGTAATTATCCTTCATCTATTGAATACATTTTGCCTTTGAGTTAGGTAAATAAGAAGAAAGGACAGTGTTTGGGGAACACTGTAATAGGTAAGTGAACGTTTGAGCCACTGAAAAAATGCACTCACTATGGCAATGATTATTCATGTGAGTGTGCTGAGCAAGGAATAATTATCTATACACAGTACAAATAACTTTACTGGTCTGCATACCACAAAATGGAAGACAGTAATAAAAGCAGAGGAAAAGTGCTAAAAGCCACTAACTGTACAGCAGCTTTTAGAAGCATATTGCTGTGTAGCACAGTCAGCAGATGAAGTTTCACCTTTCCTGTCAGAGTGCTTTACCCCACTTGGGTAGTAAGGAAAAATGAGCTCTTTGATGTCAAAGCTAAAAAAAAAAAAAGGTTTTGGCAAGTTTAAGCCTTTGTTGTTGTTCTTGTTGTTGTGAACTACCATGGGGCTCTGATACAAGCATTATTCAGAATGATTCCACCAATATTTTCTGTAGGAATAATTCATCATATGGGCTGTGTGAGCATTACCCACTGTAACCACTGCTTACAGACAAACACTATCATTAAACCATTACTCAGATTGGTGAACAATTGGCTGCAGTGTGTGCCATTGTTTCTGACCTCCAGCTGGACAACGCATGTCACTGAAGAGGTGGAAAGCTTTAATAAATCATATCTGAGATGCATGTTAACCAAGTACAAAAATACTTACTGTATCTAACTCAAATATTCATAGATTCAGAGAGATTAAGGCCAGAAAGGAACAATATCTCAGCTTGCCTGACCTCCTGCATATCACAGGCCATTCAATTTCACCCAGTTACCCCTGTGTTAAGCCCAATAACTCATGCTTGACTGAAGCGTATCTTTCAGGAAGGCATCAAGTCTTGATCTGAATATATTGCTAGAAAGGAAACACATCTCTCCTTTTGTTATTTCTTTATGCTGATTAATTCCCCATACTTTCACATTTTTCCCTAATTTCTTATTTGAATTTGTCTGGTTTCTCTTTCCAGACATTGGTTCTTGTAATACTTTTCTCTTCTAAGCTAAGTGACCTCTCAGACCCAGACTTCTCCCCACAAACACATAGTCTTTAATAACCTCACCTTCGTTTCTTCTCCTTAACAAGCTAAACAGATCCGGCTCTTCCCCTGCAGCCTTTTCTTCAGCCCTCAAGTAGCATTTGCAGCTCATTTATATGCTCTCCAAAATACGCTAGGTGTGCCCGTGATTCTATCATCCCTCATCTAAGTCCACATTTGGGCGTTAATCCTGCCTCTGCTCTCCCATTCATACACCAAATGCTGTGCACCCCCTCCCTTCCCGGGCGCCGCGCTGGACCCGCGGCTCAGCACCGCGTCCAGCTCCTTCCCGGGGCGGCCGCTGTCCAAGGTGCTGCGCTCCATTCCGCCGGGAGAGCCCGCTGCCTCTTCCCGTGTACGTCCGACCCTGTCTTGGGCTGGACACATTACCACCCGATCCAATG
>SAYO01023739.1:0-24133 GCA_004023745.1 Recurvirostra avosetta | reverse complement strand
AAAAAATAAAAAAAAAAAAAAAAAAAAAAAAAAAAAAAAAAAAAAAAAAAAAAAAAAGCCAGAAAGCTCTTTGGCCAGTTCCTTTAGGATTCTTTAGTAGAAGTTATCACCATTGCTGATTTTGAAGTTACTCTTATACATACTGGTCTTGCCCTTCCTTAGATATCCATACAAGTAGATGTGAATAGTTACATTACAGTGATAGCCTGACTCACTCTCAGTAGCACCGCTTATTGCAAGCTGACCCCACAAAATGAGCTTGGCTATTTAATAAAGTGCAGTAAGAAGAGCGTACATTTTTTCTGTGACTCCCATAGTGGCATGCTCAGGAGCAGAAACCTGTGGGACTCCTCACATAAACAGAGACACATTACACTGGTAGCCAGGTTGGCAGAATGAGGCCTGTACTTGGAGGGAACCCAAGAAGACCATGGATTGTCAACCGTCAACCCTTTCCCTGTAAAGACTTTGTTTGTCCAAGTTTGACAGCAGGCAGACAGGGCTGCAAACATCACCTAGGAAAATGTGGGGTGATTGCTTAATCAAAATTCCACTCAGTCACAAGAGTGTGTCAGTACTCACCTCTCTCTTGCCTTTCCCCCTTTTTCAATAACTTTCTGAGAAGTAGTACAAACCCTCCTGGCACTGCAGAGCAAGGATAGATTAGCAGAAGACATATTTCCTAACCAATAGTTTTTTTTATGAATGGTCAATGGATGAAACCAAGCTGCTTCCAAGCAGCCTTTCCTCAGGGCAGAAATTGAACTTGTCTTCATTGAGAGCCCAGTCCCAGCCATGACACTTCCTGGGGAACTCAGTGCAGAGGCATACAATGCCAACTTTCTTCCCCCTGATGTTTGTTAAAGTAGCTCTCCTGCTGCTCCCCTTGCAATCCAGCAGCCACGAGCAGCCTTTGAGATGCCCAGAGAGCACCCTGCACAGGCCGTACCCACAGATTCAGGGCTACTGCTCTCTCTCTGCAAACTCTGCTCATCTTTGGATTCATAGATCCTATGACACCTGAATTCATTAAGATATCAAGTTCTTGGATGTCCGGACAAATTAAATTGTGCTGTCAATTATCTCTGTGCCCAAACTTGTGCAGGAAGATGGAGGTCCAACTGAAATCTAAGTCACAGGACATGAACACAGAAACCCATAGAAATAACATACGTAACACTTTCTAAACCAAATAAGAAACATCCTGTCTACACAAGTAGCTTCCACCACCCCAGCACTGCACAAAGTCATTGAAGTCCTCACTAAGATGAGGAATAGTTAGGAATTTGATTTTACAGATAAGGAAGTAAAGGGTAGAAAGCATTTGTGATTTGTATGATGTCACATAAGAAATTTTCTTCAGAGTTTGATTTACTCACCTGTGGAACACAGTACTGATAAGCTCTTGTCTTTGTCCTCCTGCAGATCCTCTGCAGACTAGGGAAGCTGTGACAATGCATCCATGTTCACATCAGTATATCAAGCCTTTCTTAGGTGAGGAAGGCTTAGATCTAGTGATTGGATTTAAGCCTTTCTGAAGAGAGGAATTGCCTGTTAAATTCAGGTCTGGATCCAACACGGAATTTCAATTCTCAAGTATGTATCTGCCTGAGAGTTTAGAGCACAAATAACTCACACCGTACAATGAGACAACTGTGTCTTCACCTTAACAAAATGCAACCAGAACTGAAAAGAGAGGTTTCAACTAAAAAGAAGACTGAATTATTTCTGTTCATAAATCTTGCAGTGGACCCAATTTCTTCTCCTCAAGCATGACAGCAGAACTGAATGTCTAACTGATCAGGAAGAGATTTATTTTTTTCTTCCCCTATTCTCTCAGGCTGTCAGAAAACAGCAGGCTCAGGATGGAAGTAAGTTGGGTTTTATCTACAATCTTACCACTGGATCACGTTGAGCACTAAACAAACCTGAAAGCATTTGTTTGTCAGATGCTCGGTTTCAGCCTTTTCTTATGACCAGCACCTGCATGTTCTTCAGTTCAGTGCCTTCCTTTTCTGCCTTCGTGACCCAAGCAAGACATCACTCTATTATAACAGGCTGTGGGTTTTTTAAAGTGAGTTAAAGATGACATAATGTCATTTTCTGCTGTAAAATGCTCTGTGGGCAACTAGGGAGAAAAGGTTTATTGCAGCTTTATTAAAATATATTAAATAAATTGAAGACGTGCTATCCAGCCAGCTGATTGAGGCAGAGACTCCCTGCAGATATTTTGGTTGTGCATTAAGAAAGTTGTCACAAGTAATTTGGACTGGAGCGTGGAGTTATAGACTGCCAAATGTTGATTAATTAAGACCATGTTTGGATTAGTTCTGCTAGATTGTTTCATTAGGGAAAATGACTGAAAATATGGAATAAAGCAACCAGGGGGAATCCAGGAAGAATATACAAGTAAGTGAGACCTCCAGCAAAGAGCAGGGGCTAGGACCAAACTGCATGTTCCCTATGATGTTGTATAGTGCTCCTTGCTCCTCCCTGCCTGGGGAAGAAATAGGGACCAGGAGACCTAACATGTTTCTTGTGGTAGTGACTGATTTCACTGGAGTTATTCTCGATGGACGAGGAATGGAGCCCTTTCCTTGTTGTGTGATGTTTTACTTTGAGGCAACTGCCATCCTATTTTACATGCATAATGTCAGCCTAAAGGTGAGAAGGACTATATGATCATAAAAGTAATGATTGCACAATTATTGTTTATTTTAATTCCAGATTGGCCTCCATACAGTTTTCTCCCATAGTGTTGTGGAAGAAAATGCCTTGATGAGCAGACCTCCTGTATTGGGAAATCCTTTTCTTATCTTCTTAGGCTCCTGTAACTGGCTTGTAAATGCAGTGCCATGAGACTTCACAGAATGTAGCTGCATTCCGAAAATAGTGAGATAGTAGTTTTTAAAAAAAAATAATAATCTAACATGCCAAATTAAATTAAAAGAAAAAATCTGAGTTTCAGTGCTGAACCAAGCTGTTACCTATCTGAAGTAAATAAAGTCTCACTCTCTGAGCAGCCCATTAAGAGACAGTATCTTCCTCCACCCCATTTAGCTTTAAGTATAGGGAGAGAGAGGTGGGGACCTGCATCGTCCCAGACAGAAATCCGGCCCAACTTGACAACCCTCCGGCGGGCAGAGAGAGCACCTGCCAGAGGACAGAGACCAAACTCTAATTTCAGGGAAGAGGAAAAGCAAGTAAGGCAGTAGTTCAGAGTAAGTATGTCTCTGCTGGAGAAGGTAACATTGCAGGTGCCCAGCACGCTCCCCACAGAGCTGTAAGATCTTGAAACAGAGCATCACATCACTGAGCCACTGGAACCGTAGTAGGAAACTGGTGCTTGTACTGCATAAGTGGTGCTATAATACAGAAAGTGAACTCATCACGCTTGTCATGATTCATAACATAAATCATTCTGCCTGTTTCTAAATACATTTCACAGCAGTTGTGCTCCTGCTCAGCCATGAGAGACACAGCCACAGCTGAAAGGAGGGTGCTGGGTAAACTCCAGTATCACCACCAAACAACCAGAAGAAGGCAGGCCACCCAAATTCTGACTGGCCCCACAGCATTGTCTACAGGCCTCATTACCCTCGGTGGGATACATCAGAGGGCGGGATACATCAAGTTCTAATCTTGTGAAAAATTAAGACAAAATAAATAACTGGGCTATTTGGCTATTTTTCATTAAAATGAATGAAAAGAAGTAAGACTTGAAGCTATTCACTCTCTGAAAAAAACCAGCTCTTTTCAGGTAGTCAGTTCAGACAACCAAAGTCCTTAGTCACTCTGGAGAATATAGGTCCCATTTCTTTTCATTCCAAGCTTGGTTTTGCTGCAGTTTAGAAGATTTGGGCATTGAAAAATTAAAAGATGTTTTTGACCCTAGTCTTACATAGTGTCGCCTCTATATATCAAACTCCCCACTTAGACTACAGTAGGCTAATAGGACTTTCGCCTCATTAAGTCCATTGTCAGGTGCATTGTCATCCATCAGTCTTGCATGGAGAAAAATCACACAGAGCTGAGGAGTGTTCATGGAAGTTGGAAAAGGAAATCAAAACCACCTGCATCCTCACCTCTGAAAAGAGAAATGTGAGACTAAAACCAGCAAAACAAACCAACAGACCATTACTCTTTTTCTTGGCTAACACAAATTCCTTCCATTTAGCAGATGTGGAAAATCGAAGTGAATGGACAGAGAAATTTTTTGATACGCTCATTTGCTCTGCTCACATATGTCACACTGCTCTATGCTGGGCATAACCCTCTGATGTTATTCTTGTACAAATTTGTCACCAAGATCCATATTTATTTCAGAGGTTACTCCAGGAGAACTACCTCTACTCAGTAAAATCATGCTAGCTATTAACTAGGCTAATTCAGCTCAGCCCCTAGGTGGAAAATATGTTAGTGTTTCAGAAGTAATAAAAAGTATTGCATGTCTCTCTACTAATTGCTCATCCCCCTGGTCACCTCTGTCTCTGTCATTTCCCACTTCTGTGAGTATCCCTGCTCCCGTCTCCCCTTCTCCCAGCTTTCAGCCCTAGGCTACTCCATCTCCTCCACCTCCCTCCCGCCTGGGCTCTTCTCAGTTATGTTTCATTGTGGCAAGTCACCAGAAGCGGGTTAAAGACTGTTACAGGAGGTGGTCTTGCATGTCAGGTGACGTAACTGCTCAACTATTTTCTGATTTCATTTAGCACCAATGTAAAGACCTTTCTACAATTGCATTATTGTACTATTAAAAGCTCATCTTACTTTACTTTAAGCCTCACTTATTTCCATAAATTGTATCTTCTTACCTATTTGGGTTAAGACTTGCAGTACCAGGTACCATAAATCCTTTGTCTCTTTTTTTCTTCTCTCCCTAAAGTCCTTTTGTGCCATGCATGTGAAGGATGCTATTTATACAGCTAAGCTATACTATATTTATCCATCTTTTAAATAATAATAATAATAAAAAAGCTAGAGAAAATTGCCAAATTTCTTTATTTGTAGAATGATATCACTGTTTTTTTTTGCTTAATAGGTGCTGTCACAGATGAAATCATCTGCAGAGTTGCATACTTATAAACTGACAGTTTCCTATAAATACTGAAATTCTGTAATTATCACTCATGCTACTCATCAGAATTTGAAAATAGATAAAACAATGAAAAAGAGCAAGGACTTAACATTTAATCCAACCCACCTCAAAATACCCATCAACCATTGTTCTTACAATGCACCCAGCCACTCTCTAAGGTGACTTGACGCCACAAAGCTGCTATATTTGTGCCCTACAACAGAAATATAGTAGGAAGCAGGTTATTTTTAGTCAAAAACATAATCTGACAGCAGGCAACTGATTCTGAATCCAAACCATTAGCTATATATCAGAAAAATTGAATTATTCTGAGCCATTTTTAAAGATCTGTCCAAAGAGTAAATGCATCTTCTGTTAACTTGTGTAACATATCATATTGTCTAACATATCATAAATTTGGCCTACTTGTCTCCTTACTGGTCAAAATTTGGAGCTACAGCAGCGTACATGATCTCCAAGAAATGAGGCAGAAAGTGTGAAGGGCACAGCAAGGACAAACTGCTACTGACTGCAAAAGAGAGAACTGCACTTTCCAAGTGACTTGCCTTCCCCTGTCACAAAGAATGGCGTACCCACACCCTGAACACATGCTTTTGGGTATGGAAAATTGCAATCTATTTTTGAAATTATGGGTCACTTCTCACAGGGGTGGATTCAGCAAAGTGTTTAAACATGGTCAGTACAGCTACTTTTCCAGCTGATATTAGCAAAAGTCTTCTGTTGAACAACCTTCTGTTGCATTTACATCCTCCATTCAACCTCAAGAATTCTGAAGTCCCAAATAATCTCATATTTAGACACACTCATTTTTGAGGAGGAGGACAGTTATCAGCTAATCCTGTTTCTAAGCTGTTTCTAGTCAAGACAAGTGTACAATTCTCCAGTCTAATTTGTAAAACCCAAAACAGTCACACGGAAAAAAAAAATCTTAATAGGTGACCTCTTTATCTAGTGTCTAGGTGGGAAAAACAGTGGAAATAGTTGCCTGAAATCCTGGCAAATGCCAAAGCACCATCTCAGAACTTAACCATTCTTTTCAGGCAATATCAAAAAGCAATGTGAAATCACCATCTCAGTTTGAGCCAAAAGTTTGACACTGCGAAATCTCCAGGGCTCAGTCGATACAGAGCTTGGCTGACCTACATGGGACTGGAAAAAGATGGTCAATAATTTCCTTACAGCTGCTCATCCAGGAATCTCAAAAGGCCTGGATCCTTTGCTCATACAGAAAACTGTTCAGTTCCCTTTTTCAAGGCATCTACAAGAACTCAAAAGAAATGTGGATCCTAAAAGACAGTGAGCCTCACAGGTCTGCAGCCTCCTTATCTCTTCTTCTGCCCATGCTAGTGTTTTATTAACTGCAGAGATAAAAGCTGCTTAGAAGGATAGAGAATGGTCATAAATGTCTCTCTCTCCCTCCCTGCCTCCCAGTGTTACCTCAGAGACCCATTCCAGTGGTGTTTCAGCACATGACATTGCCGTGTAATGATGGAGAGTGGTGGGGGAAGGCTAAAAGGAAGCACCAAAGGAGTCAGGAATTGCTTCTAGTGCTTGTAATGTACAGGGAAACTGAAGCTGGACATCTGTGCATGTTTCCTAACGGTGAGCAGCGATAGCTCATGTGCCTGGTGCTATTCAGCAGAACTCATCTGCAGGGCTTGCAGTCTCTTGCAGTGCAAGCAGCCCGTTAAAATGTCTGGGTTGGAATTGGCTCTTAAGGAGAGTGATGGAAGACCCATTACTGGGATCCTTAAAAACAGAATGAACCAAACACAGAAAACAATACTGTGGGGCCCATCTCCTGCTCCAGCCCAGGGCAAAGCAGAATCGAAGAAATCTCAAGGGATCTTTTTTATTCTATCTCTAGATTTCAAACAAGAACAATGACACATAAATATAAATTTACAGTCTTTCCACATTCAAGAGCTGTGTAACCATGAACTGTGTGTTGCAGCTGTATTTCTATGGATTTGGAACTATCCTGCCCCTGAAACAAGTGCTGACAGCAGTGAAACACAATGTTAGAGAATGCTAGTACTAGCAAGAGACAAAGCCAAAATATGGCATGTAACCACAGCAAAACAAAGTATTGAGGGTGAAGCCTGAAGTGATGAAATGATAAGTAATTTATGCTTCTAGCCAGAATAAATTTTTCTTCATCTTATTTCAGCATGTTGCATTTCTGGGGGTAGCTAGAAGGGAATTAGCAGCTTTTTGTCAATCACAAGATTATCCTTCCCAACTAAGTATAGTCGAGAGATGTTTTATATGAGAAATGAGTCAGGAGCAGGGAGGGACATGGGAGATTTTCTTCCACTCAGATTAATTTTTATTACAAATAACTTAAGGCTTCACTGTTGGGATATTCACTCACTTAGTATCATGGACTCATAATACACCAAAAGTCTGCGATGGAAATATCGTGCAGAAAACTGCACATGCCATCTAGTCATGATTTTGATTTCTGATACTGCTGTGCAGATTCTTGTTTTTTCATGCTTTCTGTAAGTCCCAAAACATCTGAGAAATTGCTTTGCTAAGTCTGAGACACGTGTTCATTTTTCCATTGAACCGAAAAGTTGATCTAAGAAATTCATTAAAGGCTGAACCAAGTCAATGTTTTGTTTTAGAGATTGTTCTAAACATTTAAGGTAAGATGTAGAAGAGAATATTAACAGTCATTCTAAATACAAATATTGGAAAGTTTAATTTTTAAAATGTCAAAATAAATATCAAGCATTTTGATTTTTTCAGAAAGGAGAAGCAAGTGTTTCTATTGATACAGCAAAAATTAAGTAAAAGAAATATTTTAAAATATGTTAAAAAGTGTTTAAAACCCATGTTTTAAAATAAAAATATTTGACTGGGAAAAAAAAAAACCATCCCCAGCAAAAAATGTCACCTAGCATTCAATTCTCTAGCAACTGTCAAGACACAAAATCACAGAAATCCTGTTCATTCAGACTGTCTCTTTTTTTCTCAAAAGCTGCAAATTCTACTGCCAAGATAGACTAAATGTCAGACTGGCACCGTCTCCCTCTGAAACCTGAGGACAAGGTAATTCAAACTTACAAGGACAAACCCTTGCTCCAGCACTCTGTGCTCTCAGTATTTATGAAACGCGTAACAGACGGGATCTGGTGAACTTTTAGCAGCAGGAACAAACAGGAAAGCTATGCGGTTACAGTCATTTTGTCCAAACCAATCTAATTGTTATTATCACCATTACAAAATATACCTTGCATCAAGGATATAGATCCGTGTAATTTGGGCTGCCTTGGGTGTCGTTTGCAGGGTTCAGAAACTCATAAATGGCATTCCTGCCCAGGCCTGCCCTCACATGTTTAAGGTCACGACTTGCATTATCAAACTCATTTTAAGGGGCTGAATTTAGCACAGCAGATGGCAAAGCACTCTGCTGCGTAATGCGCTGCAGTCCCGAGCGGGCGGAGGCGGGGGCACCCCAGAGGCCATGCCCTCTGACCTGCGGCTTGTGTGGAGAGGGGGGCAGCAGTTGCACCGACCTCCGAGGGCTGCAGGGACATCCCTGGACGTGGGCTGTTGCCTCACTGCACAAACCTTCCCGTCTGCGCCTGGGAAAGGCTTGACTTTCTCCTTCCTTACTAATGACAGACATTTCAGCTGACTGCTGCACGCTCACGTCAACAAACCCCAGAGGGGCCGTAGGCTTTGGCCCGGAGGATTACTGAGGTGAAAAATCCTCCCAGATGGGGTTACAGTGGTGCATTTACTACTGCTGTTCTCCTGCCTCAGCAAAAAGCACAGCGAGCTGTGGCAGGGGGCACTCTGGCTTCTTATTCCCAAAGAATTAACTATTCTTTGCAGCTCTGTTTGCAACCATCTTCATTTTGGCATAATTACCTTCTAGCTCCCTGAATTCCCCTGTGCTTTCAATAGAAGTTACTCTTTTCTCCCTATAACAATTTTTTTGCTTCATTATGCCCCAGAGATGAGGATATGTCACCGGTGGCTGAGTGATTCCATTATAGCCAATCTGCAAAGAGCTTAGGGTCCCTTCAAGATGAAAGATGCCATCTAAATATAAGTTATATATTTTAGTAATATGCACTAAAGTGTAAATTCTGCTTTGCAAGAAACACTTAAGGTCTCCAGGAGGCTACACGGAGTTAATAAATTGACAGTCAGCAGTGGCAATCTCATACCATGCTTATTTCAGAGCCTCCAACTTCTCCCAGGAAACTGCACTTTATCAGACAAAAAGCCTTGCTTGCTGCAGTGCCTCACTGTTATTGTAATGCTATTGACATCTCGTCTCTCCTGTTGCACTCAAACCTTATTATCAGCAGCGTAGTTTTAACATCCTCCAACTGCAGCAGAGAAAATTAGCCCTTGTTTGTGAATCGATCATTCCTTCAGAGGTGGACTCCACCACTGCCACCATGCCGGTCTGCAGGAAAGAGTTTGGCAAGTGGAAGCCTTCATAATATATTTAACTACTTGTAGTAATCCAAACAGCGAGCTTTTGTTTCTTTGCTTCGTAGCCTCTTTCTCAGTGTTTGGAAGCAAAAGACCTCCTGACCTGACAAGTTACCCGAGTGGTTTGTGCTAATAACCCCGTGGTGAGGCAGTGGTTCTGGAGGACCTGTGAGCTGGCTCATTCTCTTTCTCCCCTCACCTCTCTTTTGTCAGTGTCTTACCCTTGCCCTTCCGTTCAGAGACCTGGTCTCCTTCCAAAGTCTGTTTAGAAGTGTGGTCCACACCAGTAGGATAAAAGCTGGCTGCTGCCAGTCCCTGGATAGTAAAACTCAAAGCTGGAGGAAAACAAAATTAAAACCATTTCATCCTCCCAAGCCAGACAGCTGCTTGGTCAGCATACGTGGAGGTGGTTTCTTGGCTGAGTAGCAAACTTAACATCTCAGTTGCAGGCTTATGGAGCAGAAGAAATCCCAGTGGTGGTGGTAGCAAGGGAGATCCCGTCTAATCCCATGGTGTGATCTGGAGATGGCCATTAGTGCCTGATTTAGTAGCCAGGCAAAGGCACCAGGCAGATGGTGAGTTCATTTCAGGCAGAGAGTAGTTTACTGGAGATTTAAATGTGCAGCTGTGCTCTGCACCTGGGAATAGCAGAGGGTTAGGACAATGTTTGGGTTTTTTTAATGTATTTATTATTATTGAACTTAAGTGTAAGGTATTTAATCCTCATCTGAGAATCACACCTCCCTCCATGTGTCTCATGTCAGGCTACAGTTTTTAATGATATTTTTAATCTTTTAACAGAGATTTTCAGAGCACAGGGAGAAGACAGCTCATTTTGCTTTCTTTGCATGTATTTTAGCACGTATTTCAGCACGTATTTCTCAACAACAGCGAACTCGCTCCTTCCCGCTGTAAGTACGCACAGACCTCATAACTGCGCATCAGTTTCTGTGTAAGCTTGTGCTGAAATGTATCCATAGGAGGTACAGAAGACATTTTTTTTTTGCCAACCAGCAATAAGGGGAGCATAGCTTGTATAGCTGAGAAGCTCCACTTCCTCAAGCAAGGGCAATGGATCCTTGCAGCCACAACACTAATAAACACCATCCATTGCCCTGGTCACCCTTTGCTGCAAAACAACACAGACTGCAAGTCAAATGAAACCTTCCTGGTAAGCACAGCTAATGGTGGGTTTTCAGATTAAGGGTACCCTTAGCCAAAACGTACATCTTACTGGAAACTCCTCCCGTGGCACAGTGACTGCTGAACATGCTTTGCTGGGCTGCTGAGGAGCCAATCAAAAGCCCACTGAATTTAGTGTCAGTGCCTTCGAACTAAGCCCTTGCTTAATACTGACTCACTGGCTGCTCTGTGAGCTTCACACTGCATCAATACCACCGAACCCCTCAGTGTACGACTATCCTAATTGCTTTACGGGAATTGCCTCTGGAAAGATCCATAATTAGCCTGAGAAGGGAAGCAGGGTACATGCTAGGGCAGCCTTCTCCAGCTAAGATAGTCTTGAAACTGTGACTGTTTGCCATCTTGTGGTGAACAATTTCTCAGCTATTATTTAGTTTTCCCCTGCAATGCTGCACTGGTATTAAAGTATCAAGCAAGTTTTCCTCCTATCATCCTTCTCCTTCTTTTATGAAATCCCCACCTGTTCTCACACCTTTGTCCTAGGGCCCTTTTTTGCCTCAGTGATTTAATAATGTCCTTTAACTCTTCCCCAAGTCCAAGCTTAATGAGACAGTCCTTCTGTTCGTTCACCAGTGTGAGCTAACAGGCCTTTCACCCAACTGCATGGTCATCAGTATGAAGCGTGGTGGTACATCTGTTATTGCCTTGGCTTAGGCTTATTTATACTGCTCCCAAAATAATTTTCCTCCCCATTTCCTCTTATTTTCCTCTTGCACAGCTAAGGATATCATGCAAGGGTACTAAGGGTACCTGCCCTGATTTAGATAACTGAAAATGTAAAGGAAAAAAATCAAGGCCTCTCTCCTGAGTGAAGGAATTCCTATAACGTTTTTCTGGACTGTTTTCCCTTAATTGCTCCTCTGAATCTTTGCTTTCTACATTGCTAGACCAGCTTTGGTCCTCTAACAGTAGCATAACAGAGATGTTTGCAGTCACAAGCTGACACTTTTACCATTACAGGCTTTTTAGCAAGCTCCTGCCAAACTGTCAAGCCCAGACCCAGAGGTACAGTGGAATGGTATTGAGTGCAGCCAGAGAAAGTACGGATGCATGTATATAAGTGTGTGTGTACAGGCGTTTCCTTCATCTCTGAGCTGATGGAGTCATGCAACCACTGTGGTATTTCTGAAATAACTTAGAGACTAACATTTCTTCTACATGTGCAGGAATAACCAGCAGTTAAAAATATCAGCACAATCCAGCCCTCATACAGTACAATCAGAAGAAAAGGAAGTTAATCTTATTCTTGTATTTCCAAGGTTTGGACCACAATTTAAGGCAGTGGGTATGTCCATACTGCTAAATAAAGCAATCCTGAGGCCAAATAACATAGACTGGCTGCATGTAGGTTTCCACACTTCATGGCACTTGGCCTTGGGTCTCCTAGGGCCACAGAGCACATCATGGGACCCATAAGACACAATTATTGCTTAATTTCATTTTTTTTCCAGTTTGAAGTGTCTGAAATACAAGGATGTTTGCATTGCAGCCCATCCGAAGAATCAAATATAAAGATATTTCTCATAGTAGAAAATAAAGGGTATGTTTTGCATGCCCAGGTGGTGGCATGAGGGCATGTACAGGGGTCTGAAGGCACAGCGCTTCCTGGGATGGGATTGGAGGTCTGCGGAGGGTGGAAGAATCCGAAGCTGACAGTGTTGTGGCCATACTGCTGAAATGGCACTTGGCACAGCTTGTCCCAGCAAACTGCCTGACCATTATCATGGACACTGCAAGTCAGCACAAGCCAAAACTTCCAGGGCATGTATTAGCAGTGAAACAATCTGGATAATCCACATGTTCAGCACTCAAAAACTCCTTGCTAAAAAAAAAGTGCCAAATACTACTAATGAATAAACATATTAAGAATCCCCAGCATGTTTCTCGCACTCCTATACACAGATGGCCTAAGCACGTGGTCTCAGTCACTGTCTCATCCTACTTGGGCCCCTGTTCACTACCGAGTGGTTAATGAAAGATGAAAATAATACTTTTCTGCAGTTTGACATGCCCTTGCCTGAAAATATCCATCCAGCACTCCAGGCAAACGGACCTTGAGGGAACACAACTGACTGGACTCACTCAGAGGAGCCACCACTGTTTTAAAGTCTCCAGAGTCTTTTCCACTTAGAAGAAAAAGCAGTTAGAGAATGAATTCCCATCCTAACCGCAGTTCACCTGTGTTTGGTTTTCACCCTGCCCTTCTCTGCCTTGTTTCCATCTGTTCCTTATAGGATTTGTATTATGCCTCCCCTTTCCCTTCTCCTTGTCCTAGTTCTTCACTCTTTGGCAAATACAGTTTAAGACCAGTTATTTCAGCTGATCCTTCAGCTGCAGACTGCTCAACAGGGTTTGCAGTTAAGTGGTGAAAAAACTTGCCCAGCATTAATTACTAATCAAATGCAGAAATAAACAGTTAGAGTGGAGTTCATTCAACACACTTGAAGCAAAGTTCCACAAGTAGGAGTGGAATAAATCTGTGTAAAAAAAGCAATAAAGCTGGGGGACTGATATGAAGAGAGATAAAAATGTATAATCAGAGAAGGAATTCAAAGCACTCTTTTAGAGACTACAACACTAAACAATTAATCCCATTTCAAAGGGTGGAACATGAAGCAAGATATCACCAGTGGAGGCTGCAATTTTTACGCAATTCAGGAAGATCAGTGTTCTATTCAAAGATGATGAAATGTATAAAGAAAGAAAGATATACACCTCTGAAAATAAGAAATTTGGCTATACACTAGGAGAATCTGTTATTTTATACTAAAGGACTAAACCCATGCAAAATGTCTGGTCACCTATGGGTACCTAGCAACTTCTCCTGTGAATTTACACTAATTTTAAATAAATTAGTTTGAAAAGCATTTAATCTTATCTTTTCAAAAGGTGTTACCTCCTCAAAAAGGAGAGGGGTGAAATCTTTAGCTAACTGAAATTTGTGTCACTTCATTGCAATCTGTGGTGCTGTGCTGATCTATACCATCTGAAAATTTGGCATAAATGAATCTCCTCAGCTCATTAGTTGTTTTTTCTTAAATAAATTCAACATACATATTAAAAACAAATGAACAAAAACCCCACCAACAACAAAATCAGCTGTCAGCATCCTGATACTGCAACTGACAACAGCGATTTATTTTGTTCACTAAGATCGATTACTGTCCCTGATGTATAAGCATCCAAGGGCAGAGACCATCTCTTTTTGCATAGTGGAAAGCCATCCACCGCAACAAAGTCCCAGTCTGCTCTCATTGTACTGATATCCCTTGCAGAGTTGCATACAGAAAAGCAACCAGAAAGGACGGGGAGCTGTTAGGTTTTCTTGGTAAAAGTCTAGGTAACAGAGGCCCAAAAAGACCAACTGGCAGAAACAGTAATAAAAAACCCCCAACATTCTGCCTTCATTCCTTTAGCTCTCGGGTTAATTAAACAGCATAATAGCGGCTCAGGGAGGGGGTGGGGGTGTGATGGTGTTGGTTTTTTGTGGGTGGGTTTTTTTTTTTCTTCTTTCTAAGGGACACAATGAATGCTCCAACATTTGAAGTCTTACAAATTAGTTTGGATGTATTTCTGGAGAAAAATGATCATTTAAACATAGGTTATCATTTTTTATTCATTTAAACTGTATAACCTAAGTTAAACATGCCAGACAGAATACTAGACAGATCTCTTTCTGGCCCTCAAATGCATGAATTTGTAAGTTCAGCAAGATGGCCTGAAAAGCGTTGTCAGTATCCACCTGGCTACCTGATGTGCACTAAAGAACAGCCCTAAGTCTGCCTAATGAAAGGGAAAATCTCTGCCTAGCACCTAGGATGAAAGGCTGCTGGTTCTGAATGTGTTAACGTGCTATTCATATCTTCCTTTGCTCCAATAACATTAAACAGTTAATCGTGGTTCAAGGTTTGTGTGATGGGACACAGGTCTGCTTTTACCATAGCAACCACGTTATAGAAATCCTGTCTGATATTATTAAGCATAGATGAAAAGAAAGCAAAACAGAAACATTAAAATACTTGGAATTCAAAAGTGATTTTTTTTCCAGTTTGGAAAAGCTGCTTTTTCTTTCATTTGCATCCAGTAAAGTCCTTCAGAGAGAATAATGCTTAAAAAGTCTCTGCATGGTACCAGAAGTTTTTCTTGTTAAAAATAAAATAACATATTCTTATTACAAGGAAACCTTTTTATGCTGCTTCATAAGCAGAGGAGGCCTTCATAAGGCACAAAATGTCTGAAGTCCATTTTAAGGCTCAATTAGATTACTTCAGTTTCTCAAGTCTTTTAATGTACCTATGTCTCAGGTGCAAAGAGTTTATTAATTATTGGGTTTTGGCTCAGGAATAATATTCAATAAATTAATTCTTGTTCTTGAAACAGACACAACAAAATACACATAAGGGAAACTGCGACAGGTCCTGCCTCACTGGGATGATCAGCGGATGCCATTAGCATGCACAGACACAAACCAGTGACAAATAAGGTCCCCCCCTTTCACTCTCCCTTATGCTTTTTCAACTTGAAATGATACTTTCTGAGTACCAGTGCACAACCCCTCTAGGTCCTCCTCCCAGGGCAAAGCCTCAGACCTCCCTGGGGCCTCACTGCACACTGCTTATGGAGCTCAGCTGACTCCCAACTTGCCTCTTCTCCCAATCCACAACACAGAAACCAACAGAGAGACTTGGAAAGAAGGAGCTCACAGATGCAGTCTGTTTAAAATCTGAACGGTGGTTATCACTCTGCTTATTGAGGGGGGAATCAGCTTGTTGCTCCCCTGAGTACATTTGTAGCTTCAGCATTCAGCAGAAGATCCTTCCACAGGTTGAGGTGGAGGCAGTTAAAGGAAGACCAAGAGCTATAAGACCCTGAGACCTATGCTTCTTTTCCTAAAATGTTATACAATGGTTGTAATTCCCTGTGATCTTCCTATTAACCTAACTCCTAAAAAGCCCCAGAAATAAGCATTTCTTTCTGTTCCATTCAATGCTGAGTCTCCATTTATGACAATCTCTGATCTGAGAAGGTTCTGGGAACAACATTTTGGACTAAATGAAGTCAGTTAATTCAGCCCCTATGACTGTAGTTCCATAGTCCAAACTTAAAGACTGAAAAGCACCTTTATGATTCTGTAGTCTGACTTATGCAAGCCGTAAAATTTCACCAAATGGTTCCTCTACAGATCTTATAACTTTTTTTTTAAATTACATATATTTTAGAAAGCTTTTCAGGTAAAGACTTCAAGAGATACTGATTACATCACAGAGCTGTATATATTTTTCCAGTGGTTAATTAAACTCTCTGCAAAAAACCAAAATTAATAAAAAATAAAATAAAACTGTATATGTACATTAATTTTATCTTCAAGTGTTTAATACCTATACACCTCCCTACATTAGATCAAAATAATTCTCTACTGTCATGTACAGTTTATCCTCTAAACTTATCTTTACCTCCTTAATGCCTCAAAGGTAATAAAACCAAGGCCTCACTTTAGTTTATGATTTTACTACCTATGGATAGATTACATTTCCTTTCTTACCCACCAGCAAATCACCCAGCTATTTGCTACCTATGATCCACTTTTCTAAATCAGTGTCTTACCAAAACTGTGCTTGATTTTTGTATGGGCAAAACTAGATCTTGTTATGGTTTTTAAGATTCCTATTTTTCACTCAAATCTCAAGCCAACGGGTCAAGGTATACAAAGTAAAAAGCATCTTTTTTTTCTGTTTTGTTTGTCTGGGAGAAAATACTACCAACAATGGTAGCACAGAGCCCCTTCTAAACTACTGGGATATGCTAAGATTTTAAGCATAAATTTTCCAATTTTTCCCTACCCAAAAGAAAACAGACTGGGGAGAGAGTAGTACAGATTGCTAGCAGAACTCTTCACCAAATACAGTCTGTTCTTTGCTCTTGATGAATTGCAAAACTTGTCAGTCATTAGCATAAACTAAGCCCAGGAGCTTATGGGCCAGCAGATGAGAATGCCAATCAATTTTAAAATAAATATACAAGTGGCCATGTAAAGCTGAGAAATACCTCACCAAGAGACCTTTGCCTTCTTTAACTGTCCAATTGCAGCTTGGTAGATGCAAAGCTTAAAGTAGGAGACCTGTTCCTGATAAAATCAGATAGGGAAAATATAGAGCAATCGAATCTGTTGCTACTAAATAAAGCTCAATACACCTACACCACTTAGAGACTGCTTGCTTCTCAGGAAAATCAGGTAGCAATAGTGTTCCTGGAAGTCTTATGTTGTAGTTACTTAAATGGCTTAAGCCAGTCACTGATGCTGAAAAAGATAGTCCTGAGCTGATGCAACTGAAAACGTGCTTTGGTGAAATTATTTTCCTGTGGGATCTGTGAGATGACTTCAGCTGCACAAGTCCAGGGTGTTGGTACAAGGGTTATAAGAGCAGCATAAGCAGGCCATGAAGTCAGATCTGTAGAGGAGGAAGATAATCTCATTGTGAACAGAGGAAAGAGGACTCTGGAGTCTTACATGGATAAGCCAAGAATAACTGTCTTCCAGACAAGAAGGAACACGAGTTGCAAGGAAGAAGTATCTTGCATGGACCCTTAAACTCCCTCTGTTCTTTCAGGTTGTTTACAAGGAAGAAATGAAGATTATGTGAAGGTACGTAAACTGAATGTTCACGGAGCAAGAAAATACTGCCTTAGCTGGTAGTCTGAGAGGTACAGAGCAAGTAAGCAAATTTAAGGCTAATGCTATTTTCCTTGCTCTAAGTAGAGTCCTTGCTGGATATAAGATTACTGCATTTCTGTGATGTGTACAGGGCCTTTTTCAATTTCAGAAAGATTGAGTAGGAAGCTGCATTTTTGTACAGAGTAGAGAGAAGGTGTATTCTGAGAGAAGATACTGAATATATATGAGCAACTGTTGTAGAAACCCCTGATAAATTGACTGGGGACTCTTTCACCACTTACGCTTTCTGTGGCCATCACCCTAAATAGATGCATTGTTTATTCCTGAATCAATTGCATTTCAGCTCCATTTCATTCTAATCAGATAGTCAATAACCCCTGGATAGTATTTAGTATTTGGCAGCTGGGAAACCACTAGCTCTCTATTTTTGTCTTCTTAATTGCTGTTTGGAAACTTGTGTGTTTGGATTTCCTTAGTACAGCTCTGCAGAATTTCCCAAACCCCCCCTCCTTCTTGTTTTCTAATACAGCATGCAATTGCCACATCGATTGCGGTAGAGAGGGTTCATGCAACGGTTTTATTTTTTAATCTTCCTAGAATTTGTGTAAATTGCAAAATCTGCTAGTCTGACATCCTTTAATGTTTACTGTAACAAGAACAGATCAGGACAAAGTACCACAGGGATCCAGGTCCTGCAAGATATCTTCTAAGATGACAGACAGCCATTTAGGAAGGATGGCTGTAAATTTATTTTGAGTGTTGTTGCTAGCCATTTGCATTGACAAATGGCAAAAGCTGAAGCTAGGGATGTTGAGGGAATGATCCAGTAAAACACACAGTCTATTGGAAAGCCAAAATTATTTATCTCCAGATTTCAGCTCTCATGGTCCACTTTTGGTTTTAATTCACAGAGTCGCCCTTCTTAAAGAATTACAGACAATTTCTATTACCTTTGCTCACATGAGTGGTACTTACTCAAACAAGGACCACAATGATGCTTGAGAGTCAACTCCTCTTATGCTGCCCCAGCAGCAGAGAAGCCTTAGAGAGCTGGTATCACTGAACAGATGGAGGCTGCATTCATGCAGGGAAATCCCTGCAGAGTGTGCAGCAGGAAACCCCTGCTTTTGAGAGAAAAGGTGAGGCAAAAACTCCATGGACAGCTGCCAACATCCCAGACTTGTAAGACCAATGGCTATGCATCCACATAATGCCACATAACTAAACAATATTTTCAGATCCTTATTAACACTTCCCATAAAATGAAAATGTCCTGATTTTCATTAAAGGACCGGTCTGGTCATCTCAGTGCAACCAAGTGGATTTCTGCAGAGTTATACCTCGCTAACACAAGGGAGAGGAGAATAAGCCCGTGAGTACTGTTACTTTCCACACAAAAGTTGAGTGATATTCCGTGTCCTGCCCATTGGAGTAGGGCTGGAATTGGGCAGACAAAGGCAAGTTGGAGCAGCAAAGAGACCAATGCTGAGTGGAAGTTTCTGGTGTGGACTAGAAGTAGGGATCTGTCTTCATCTCAGCCTGAGCCAAAAATTAGGGTTAGGGTTGAGCGGTAGACAGAACCTAGCAAAGCCATACCTGCTCCAGGGGGACGGGCAGTTGTGCACCTCAGCTACCCAAGGTCTGCTCTCTCCATCCCAGACAATCGCATCTGCCCCTTTTACAACTGACCCTAAGACAGACACTTTCATCTCCCTTCGGCATGTCAGAGCCACACATGCTGCACAGCCTCTGAGAGGTGTCCACCTTTCCCCTCAGACCACACAGGAAGGCTAAATGCCTACATTTTGTTGACATAGGGGAAAGGAGACTTGAAACTGCTGAAAAACCTTAGAGCAGAAATCAGTCCAAGACCAGGACTTTCACCATCATTTGGGACACAGCAAGATTTTCTTTTGCTTAGTTACAGCCTGGAAACCTGAACAGATGAAAAACTGTCACAGATCCCAGTCCAGCAGGGCAAACATTTGGATACACAAAGCTAAACGCATTCAGACCCAGAATTCAGGGGTGTTTGCTTGCAGGGTCTGCGTTATTATCATGAGGACAAGGGTGTCAACTGTCACTTCACAGTCAATGTTGAGCGCAGTTTTGCATGTTAACAGAGGTACATCTGTGCACTGTACCCTGCCCCAAAGTGCAGCACTTAGACTTGGAATTTAAAATCAATAGAGGCAGAGCCCAGCTGTCAAATTAATATCTCGCCTCAGCTTGTGTTGGAACATAAAACTCATTTAATTTCCTGTTACTATTCGCTTAATAAGTTTCAAAAGGCACTTGTAAAAATATAATAATGAAGCATCTGCTTAGAGCATACCCTAAAAGAGAGCTATATTAGAAGAGATCACCAAGGGGGGAAACAAGACCAAAGACTCCGCAAACAACCATGAGCTCATCTCCCTGCCCTCCACACCATAGCCAAGGTGTCATTTCCCTACACCTTGGCCATCGCCACCAGCTGTTGTTCCCCTCAGCAGCTAGGCACGGTAGGCTGGGGTGTACAAACTCCCCTTGCAGCGACAACTCAAGAATCACATATAAGCCATTTCAGACATCGGTATCACTTATTACTCAGCAGCATGTGAGAGCCCTTTACCCCTCCACTTCCATCTCCATTTGGTATCACAGCCTCAGAGCCCACTAAAAGAAGAGCACTAATGCTATCTCATTACACCTTCCTTATAGTGCCACTGGTCCTGTGAGGACGTGGTTATAATGATGTGCTCATTTTGCAGTTTTACAAACATCAGCTATAAAAAATCTATCAACTTAGTCCTGATCATAAAAGGTCCATCTTCATACAAGATAGCCACTAAAACTTGGTATCTGATGTTGCAAGAAAAGTGCCTGCGAAGAAGAATGAACATACAGAGATGTCTTGCTATCCTAACACTTTGCCAGTTGTACCAATATCCTACTCATCCAAAAGCTTTTTATTTCAGGAATTTGCTTGTTCAAGCACTTTCTTTTTTTTTTTCCTTTGTGCAATGTATATCCATAACATGTACATCAATGGAGACATTTACATGCTCTTTTATTTAGCTGTCCTAAACAGCATGAAATAATCTAAGTTAGAAGAGTAGATGTGAACTGGTACCTATTCCCCAGATACACTTAAACTTCATCTATTTTAATTTCAAATTAAGCTATCTTTTCTTTGAAAGTAAAATTCTGGAGCTGGTTCAAAAAATTACTTTGGTTATAATAAAAAAGCATCATCACATTAGGTGTTGCAGTTTAATCTTCATGCTGTCTAAAGCCCACCTGCCCACAGAGACTATATGGGAGTCTCTGAGTTGTTGTTTTACTTTCTGGCAGATTTCACTAAATGGAGAACCTCCTCCAGGGCACACATTTAGAAATCGACTAAACACTTCCAATTTGAATTCTCATTTTTCAGCTGGGTGAATAATAGTCTAAGTATGAACTTGCAGCTTGCAAAGAAGAATGCAGCTGTCTGCAAAGTGTCACATGGAAGCAAAAAGTTCTTTTTGGACAGGAGAGGATGGGGTCCAGAGTTAACTGTGGTGCATCAGTTGACCAATGGAGTGGGGAAGAGAGACAGAATTTTCTAACAGTCCAGATGAAATAAAAGGCTGTTGAAGGCTCTTAACATCTGCAAGCCATTCACATGCAGCAGCCAGGTGGTTTGTTCGGTCTTCCCTAGGAGAAGAGCTGTTTGTTCCACTACAAAGCATCTAGGAGTGGGGCCAAGATTTGTCTGAGGTATGGAAACAGATCGGCAGAAACTGCTCATCCCATTATCCCTTGAGCTGTGCTTGCTCTGTCAGCATTCCTGGCATCTTATCTCCAGGGCTGTGTTGCTGTGGGCCCCTGAAATCACATGTTCCCATCCACTACCATTTTTCTCTAGGAAGAACAAAATGGAAATGACAACATCTGTTATCTCCATGCTAAAATCTACCCAGCAATGTGTTACATGGCAATTTTAAACAGGAAAACAGAATCATCTGTACCTATTATATCCAGGTTTAAACCACAGATGGACAAGCATCTCAGTGGTACAACTGGACTCTAATAAAGTATCCCAAAGCCATGGTGTTGATTCACGTCTCTTGAGATGGGAGACTGGGCCAGGTATGTTACAGCAACTTGTTCTTCCAATGAATTCTGGGTACTTCTTGAACTTTCATGTGTCAAAAATACCTAACCTTGCATTTTCTTCTTGATATTTCCAACTTGGTGAAATTAAGAAGAAACTTGCTTCAAAACAAAGGAAACTCAAATTGAGTTTTAGGACTTTAAAAGCATTTCAGATTTGCCTAGAGAAAGGGCCAAATTGCTCTTTATTGTGTCTCAAGCTGTCTACATCTCCCTGTGGCAATTAATCTTAAAAGACATTAATATTTCAAGTTACCAGGAGACATTGATCAATATGCAAAAGGCCAGACCAGCTTTATCATTTGTCTGGCTATAAACAGAGCTACAGACATGAGGAACTTTCAGTCTCATGCCTCCCTGCACCTGTCTGGGGTCTCATCCAGCACCAGAGCTCTGCCTTTCCTACTGGTCAACAGAGATGAACACCCAGGAGATGGTAAGCTACTCCAGCTCCTAGTAAGGCCACCACCAGGCAAAGCAGTAAGATATTCTTTCACACCTGTTCCCCTTTGCCTTCTACTCTGCCAGATCACTTTCACCTGTGCAGAGTGGGCTTGAAACACTGCCAATTAACTTTGCTACATGCCCTGTACAAATAGTGGCTTCTACAATCAGCAGCCGAACGTGACTATGCAATACACATGTACTGCACTGTACAGATCAGACTGCTCTCACTTCACATGGACTAAGAGTCCAGCATTCAGCACAAGTCCTAGAGCTGCTTCATATGAGCATCTCTCCCTACACCACACACCTGTTCCCACAGAGAAATGAGAGAGGGCTTACGGGCCAAATTAAGCTCCCAGCAAATTGTGCTGAATCAGCTCAAAAGAGCATAACTGCTTTACAGTGCACAGGATGCACAATAGTTTTGAGTGGTCTGTTTTGAGATACTTGGCAACTAAGAAACTGAATAAGCCACGATTTCAGATGCACGGCCTCTTTCTGATTCAGGTCACCTCCTGTTACTCTTTCTAGCCACATGGTTATGGAAAAGACTATTTGTCTATTCCCATGGCTTCTACCAGGTAACACCAGGCAAGTCAAGCAACAGCCAAGAGCTGCAAGTTTCCATCGTCTTACAAGATGGTAAAAATAACTGAGAAGCTGTTACAGCATGAGTCGATCTGGCATAATACATCGCAGACAGCAGGTGTCTGAAATATATGGCACAGTATCTAAAATGCATGATAATGTTATAAAATATAAAAGGATATTACAAAATTGTACAGTTTAGATGACAGATAAAATATATGATTTGACACACCATATATTTTCATCTTTCCTCTCTAGGAAAATTGTAATCTGAATGCATTACTTGTAAGAAGTAGTTGAAATACTCTGCTGTAGAGTCATACAATCTAGGGACAGCAAGGGGAGGACAGGAAAAAAAAAAAGAAACAAAAGCAGGATTTTGAGTTCAAAAGTGAGAAAGTTTCCTTGCAAACTGAGTTACTTCATTTTTTTCCCTCTGATTAATAAGGGCTATATCTGGCCCATGTATCTTTCTGACTGCTTATCAGATCCTTTGCACACTGTTGGTGCAATATAGGAGTGCCGCTATTAAGCACACAGGTAAGTGCAGACTACTGCTTCTGCAGCACATGAGCACACAAAACTCAGAGAAGCCCAGGCTCTGGAGTACAAAGGACTAGAAGCACAGGAAGCTGGCTGAACTATGAACCCCAATTTGTTCTTGATCGTAAATAATTAATGTTTTACTATTTAGGCCCTAAGCTTGAAAGTACATGGGAAGCCACATCAGGAATATGTGTTGGAGAACGTGAAAAGGACTGGAAAGCCAAAATCTTATGTGTGACAAAAGAAGAGCCACATCAGTGCATTCTCCAATAAAGAAACCCTGGCATGCTTCAAAGGTCCTTTAAGGGAATGAGTCTTCCATGTCACAGCACTGAGAGGGATCTTGTTCTGTGCTGGAAACCCAGGCTTTGAAGAGGAGTTTGCATACAGTTAAAGGATTAGAAACACAGAAAGTAAGAGACTGCAGTGTATCATTCTTAAACATTTTTAGTTTCTGTTTCCACTTCTATCCCACGCTGAAGTGACAAGCCTCTGAAAAGAGTGGCAGGGTCCTGTGACACATTTAAGTCACCTAAAGTCTCAGAGGGGCATTGGACATGACAGCACAGTACCTCTGGGAAGCCAGAGCCATCACTTCAAGCAGTTTTCTGTTCTTTCAAAGCTCGATTGCAAAAACAAAACGAAGGCAGTAACATTTCCAAAAGTCTTTCCAAGAGAAATGCATGAGGCACATCTGTGAACTCACATAAGGTCATACCAAGTCCTAAGACCCAGCCCAACTTGAAGGACAACATACAGTTCCCTCATCCCACAAACAGTGACAGGATAAAACAATAGATCAAGGGAACTACTTATTTTCTCTGTTTACTGGTGCTTACATTGGTACCTCCTCATTATACTGGCTTAGCTCTTCAGATATAGAATCATAGAATCATAGAATTGTTGAGGTTGGAAGGGACCTTTAAGATCAACTGTTAACCTAACCTGACAAAAACCACTTCTAAACCATATCTCCAAGTACC
>SAYO01023734.1:83324-101599 GCA_004023745.1 Recurvirostra avosetta | reverse complement strand
TAAAAAAAAAAAAAAGAATGAATTTTAAAAATTAAAATGTGGGTCTGCTTTCATGTTTTACCTCTTTACTTTTTCTTTGCAAGATATGCAAGTTAATTCCCAAGAATCAGTTTCTTGCCTCCATTGTTTCAGTGAAGTCTTGTTAATGACAAACCCCATACACTACCAGTAATCATGATAAATTGGCACATTAAAGAGCGCTGCTGGGGTAATTTTAACAAGTGGCTTTGTATTTCCTCATAAAAGTAACACACTTGAAGGAGGAAAGAAATGACTTAATTTTTGAAATAGTAAATGACCTCTGTTTCTCTCATACCAGTGAGCAGAGGAACCATCAGCAAAGGCTAATTGTTCCTTTAAAATGAACCACTTTGTACAGAAGTGGAGAAAAATAGACTTCTCCTGGGAGCACTGAGTCCTTGCTTGTACTGTGCAATGGGCAAAAGAACTGGAGCTGTTGCTCCAGGCAGGATTTTTTCTGTCCTACCTGCAGGATAGACTCATCCATGGAGGATTTTTTTACTGTCACATACGTTGTGTTTTCATAGAGCTGAAGGGCTTCCACAAACTTACCAGTTTGGTTTGGACTGGAGCAGATAAAAGTGCTGCCACCTTGCCGGAACCCAACATTTGTGATTTGAAAGGTAAAAAGGTCCTTGATTTTCACACATGCTGCAGTAGTAATTACGTTTCTTCCCAGACAAGGATGAGATCTTGATAAAAAGTTGTACTTTCACTTGAGTCAAGCCTATTGCCTAGAAATATCTTCTTCATTAAGAAATAATCAGCTGTCATTCCAGCAGCTAGAGAAAGCTGTGAAATATACTGCACAGGGCTCAAATATGCTAGTTATTTATAAAAGAAAAAGGAACGGAGAGGCTTACAGAGAGTTGCCAAGGTTACTCAGGAGGCCCTGCTAGACTCCATCTCCTTTCACCTTCCCACTTCCCTGCATCTCTCCTAGTGGAGAAGCTCTGCTGGGGATGTAGCAAGCTCCAGACATCGCTCCTCACTTGAATGGTTAACAACCTCCCTGCTCGGAAGACTGAACATTCAAGATGGACACTATACATTCTCCATAGCACACTTAGTTCTTTAATTTTTGCTTCCTCTCTTCTAAATCTGTCTTTCAAAAGTTGGAGGGTCTTTCCCCCTTTCTGTTTCCTCTTATCCTCTCTAGTCAACAGTTGGATTTTTCTCAGCAATAAAAAACAGCTGATCAGTCCTAACGGATAAACATTAAAATGTCAGTTTGGAGCAATACAGTCTTTTTCTTCTCACATTCTGCAGTATTTTCAGTTGGAGCCCTGTTTAAATTTGGAGCACTTCCAGAACCCAAATGGGAAAATAGCCTTTCACGAGCCCTTGGTTGGCAGAATAAAGAAGCTATTGAATGGGCACCGATAAAGGCAGATATGACTCTTAGTTCTAAGATCAGAGAGGTACTTATATTTGGAGAGCTTTTTTTCCTGTAGTCTATTTATTACATGATCTAACAGACCCTTCCTTTGAACAATATCAGTGTGTATGACATTTTATCAACTAAAAACATTCTCTCCTCAAAAGTTTCATCATACTCCATGTAGTGGTAATTCTCTAGATTACCCGTGTAAGTACAGAAGTGAGTACTTATCACTGCCTCAAAGAAAAAGTGGGATCAAAGAAAAGTATTTTTAAAAAAAACTTCAAGCTACACATTCACTGTATCTCCACAATCAAATGGGACAAAATACTGGACTGTAACTCAATTTTGGCAAATATACTGTATGTCCTTTTGAGAACAGTCAGTTCAGATGGATCATAAGACATCAGTTATTTTCTAAGGAAAGCTTAAAGCATGAGAGGTAAAAACAAGGTGATATTCTGGTGAAAACACACCCCACATTCAAACACACCTGCAACATTTTGGGGATTAATATTCTACCCATGCTTCTCTATGTATTTTAAAGGTCGCTGAAGTACTGGCTGAACGAAAACCTTTCAGAACCATTTCTCTTTCCTTAAGGATTTGACTGAATAAAAAAGAAAAAAGGTACCTGCAGTTGCAGGGGACAGCAGAACTTGGTCAGAGCGTGTTTCCTACTGGATGGAAAAAATCTTTGGCTATTACACCTTTACAGGTTTCTCTGGTGAAGTGCAATTGTACTGATGAAACAGAAAATAATGAGAGCAACAAAATCCACTGTGCTTTACATTTTAATAGAGCATAATTTCCTGCACAAACATCCTACCACACCAGAGTGCTGATATGTTCAGGGTGGTCTCAGTGGAAAAATAATTCTGACGTTTTTGGGCAGGCCAGGCAGCTGGCAAAATATTGCATATGCAGACACATGCAGATATATCTTGATAAGTCAAGATTAATTTGCTATGCTGTTTAAGGAAAGGTCTGTCTCCAGTACCAATGCCACCTTAAAATATATACATGAAGAGTGCTATCGCTTTAGCATAACACGGAAAAAACTCGAAACTTTAATTAAGCCTTATCTTCCCCACAGTATATTGAAGCCACTGAAATGAAGCAAGCATGAACAAAATGGAAGCTCAAATTCATTTTAAATGGTCTGATGGGAAATGCTTTCTAACTTCATGCACACAACTGCTACACCCTAGCCTTCCTGTTTCACCATCTAATTTCTTCCCAAAGAATTCACCATCCTCTACAAAATCATAACTTCTAATTTTTTGAACACAGAGCCCAACAGAATGTCTTGTTTCTCAAACCAGAGAAACAAACCCCCCACGTACTACAGCCACAGCCATTCAGACCTTCCCAGCCACTGCAAGATGTACTAACTCCTACACACCACTTCTGTCCATCCCCCAACTCTCTGTGTGTCACTAAGTTTCTCTTAACAAGATTAGTTTAGAGAAAAGATGTCATCATTCCAGGATACTATGTTTCTTGATATGAGCTTTATTTGATACAGAAATTTATAAAAATAAGAAAGCTGAGGTGATAACAGACTTGGAGTCAACTCCATAATGTTCAGGGTGTCACAGACGCTATGAGAATGTATGCTGATACATGCCACAGTAAACTGAGGAGAAACACACAGGGAAAACCACAGCTCTTGTTGACTGCAAACGAGCTAGTTCCGACTGACAGGTCATGAGAAATTTGGGGGTGGGGGCAGGTTTTTGTTTTGTTTTGTTTTGTTTTGTTTTGTTTTGTTTTTAACAAAGATAATTAAAGTTCAAGAGTGGGTGAAAGTCTTGCTATGAACTGTCTCATGACTGGCAACCAAACCAAAGCAGTGTTTACTACGTTATTCATTCAGCAGTCTTGTCAGATATATTCAACATGTTTAGTCTTATGCTAATGTTTAAAGAGGAGGAAGAGGTACAATCAAATAAACTGAACATGTTCATAGTAAGAAAAAAAAAAAAACACTGAAAAAAATTCAGATGAGGCAAGCCACTTACAGACATAAATGCAACTGGTTAGATTCAATAACATTTGAAAAGTTGAGAAACCATGCAAAACTATATACGTATTAGTGTCAGGGACCATATGGGAAATCTCTGTAAAGCCCTACGTAAATTAAAGTACACACACATTTCTTTCATGCAAAGAAGAAACAATATGTAGTACTTGGCACCACACACTGTTTTTATTTATTTGGGTGGGCTCAGGCTGTATGTGGCCACTATATTAACTAGTAGTTTGAGGAGAGAAATATTAAGGTAGAATTAACAACTTTCCCAGGTTATGCACAAAATCTAAGCCAGAGCTGCCTGGTAGTTGGCAGTCAATTTTTCTAAGAATGCGTCGATTGTACCCAGAGAGCAAGCAAGAGGCATGGCAGCAGCTCCTTATGCTGACTTTATTTTCAACTTCCTACAGCAGAAACTTGTCTTGGTAAGTACCTCGGCTGTGAAAAAGAAGGATTTAAATGAAATATACTCAAATCCTTGGACTTAGTCTTATAAGGAAACCTCTGAGCATGAGTAAATCTCATTGAAGTCAGTGAATATGTTGAGCCCTTTATAGCACCTGCTTGCACACACTCAGTGGTGCACAGTCATGTGGAAGAGGATGCCATATGCCCTGAGCAGCCGCCCTCTGTGGGTGCAACCACTCAAGTCAATAGTGTCTGGGAGGCAAGTGACCTCACCTATAGCAGAAATACACCATTTTCACGTAGCTAGGTAAATGTAGAAATCCAGGTTTTATCTATTACATGAACTTTGTCACAGTAAAACAAAATTTAAAAAAAGACTATTATATCAGACTATGAAGAACCCTAGTCAAGCTCTTCACAAAAGAACCACTCTGCTGAAATAGTTTCCCACTGTCTTTTCCTTGAAAGAAAAATTGCATTCTGTTGAAGGCTACCTCTTCTGTCACTCAAGCTCTGAGTAACAGATATGAAGTACGTACTTATTTACAAGGTATGAAAAGCTGTACATTGTCCTTACAAAACAGGTATCTATCTATTTGATTGGTTTACTCTTGTTCCCCATTGACATCTGCAGAAATGGGAACAAAGCAGTTTGACCAAATATGGAGCCATTCACAAGTCACCAGAGGTGTACAAATGTGTTTGCCTGTTAATATGGGTTTTATTATTCGAGCTATGAAAACGAGATACACTAGAGAGCTAAAGGATTACATCTTTTTAATAAAAAAAAATCAGAGTAATCATCTGGTTGGAAGACTTATTCTTTTCTAATTACATGTCATTTTATAAGTTCTCTTGGGTTTATAGAACTTATTTCTTAAATGCTAGTGATCTGAAAACAAGACTGTGCTTCAGGACTTGTTTCATGTACAGTGCTAGAAAAAGGATTTCATTTTTCACACATAATATATATCAGGCACTTATGTAGAAGGTTAGAGAAAAAAAATAATAATTGATGTTTTGATGTAATCAAGTGCTGGAGGTTTCTTTTTAATTTAGTTCGATATTTTGAATTCTAAAAGTATTTGCAGTATTCCTTGGGACAGGGTTAAACACACCCAAAGGATAGGAAAAGGTTTTTCTCATTGAAATGAGGACAGCCTCTGGGTAAAAATCATTCAGCAGAATTTAACAGCCAGGAAAAATCTGCTCTGAAGCAGCATTACAGTACTTAGTGCAAGAGACAGTTTATTTTCGAGGTTGGTGTAGACGAATTAGGCCCAAACTAACACTTTGCTTAGCAATGACTCACGTTGCCCCAGGATGACCTGCAGTCTGGCAAGGCAATATATGCTGCATGTTGTCTTTGGGATGTTATGGCAGAACTCACCAGGCATAAACCTGAAAGTAGGGAACATGGCCCAGCGTCTGCCTCTTCCCTGCTTCTTTTGAGCTGCCTTTCATTTGCCCCTTGAGCCGAAGTCACATTCTACACCTCTCTGTGACAGCCAGTGTACTTTGCCTGTGAGAGACAACACAGATCAGGGAGCTGCCTTGGTTCTTGCCCTTTCCACTCACCTTGTCAGGGAGTAGGCATCATCTACCCAACAAAGAGCATTAGAGAAAATATGTTCTTTCTCCATGCAAAATCTTTAGTTATCTTTGTCGTCATGGGTTAATTAAGGTCACAGAGTAACAAGATGTAAACATTACATAGACTTCTGTGCAGAAAGAAAGAAAGATGACACGATGAGTCTCACTCCCAAATGGAGTAAATGCAGTGGGAGAGAAGTAAGTAACCCCTTTTATGGCTAGCTATTACACCAAGTTAGGCAAAGGTAGGGTAATGAACTCCCACTTGTCCTAAGCACATTTATAAGTAGAGCTGTGTATGTCTCATAACCACATAAGAGTGTCAGATGAACATTGTTAAAAGCTTCATTATTATGCAGTGAGATGCACAGCACAGTTTTCTGATGATTCAGTTTATGAAGAGATTGTGTGAGCTCTTCCTCTCCTGATAGCAGCTGCTGGCTTTTCACCTTTAGTGTCAGCCTTAAAATAGAAATATCTGTCAGTTTTCACAGTGACAAAACCTACGGAAACATCCCTGATCCATCAGAAGTAATCTAAATGCAATTTTCGTTCTCCCCCAGCAATGCAAACAAACTATTTTTATCTCTGTCACGTCTCTCCTGTTTTCATCTTTTCCATAATGGCATTAGACTCAATAACAAAGTCAAATGTAATGTAAACACTCAGTAAAAGCTTCTTTGAAGTTTCATTTGTGCAATGGATTGATTGACCAGGATTCATAGCTAGATTTTGAAACAGCCAGAATGAGTTTGGTTGACTCAAAGCAGGACTGACAAAAATTTTTGCTGTCTTATTCTGACATAACTTGGCAATGAAAGGCATTATCATGAGTCACCATGCATGTATCATTTCCAGTGTCAGGCATTGCAGCAAAAGGACCAAGCACTGCCTTCTTTCAGTAACAAGCTCACTTCAAGTCCACATCATTATGCATTACCAGGACCCACCAAATTATTTGCAAAAAAGCTGTCCAGTGAATTTAGCCCTGTTTTCTGGTCTGCTTCCTACAAAGACACTCACTGTTCAAACTTATTTGTTAATTTCTACAACTAGCCTGGCAAAAAAGCAATCTATCAGCTCCCAGGCAACTCAGTTGGCTTCAGCTGAGCAGGAAACCGTGTCACCTCTGCTGACCCTTCCCCAAACTAGTAATTGCCAAGTGTCAACAGCTGTTCTGCACTAACAAGGAGAGCAGGAGCACATCTGAGATTGACGCTTCTCACATGCAGAGTCAGAACATGTGGAAAACCTTTCGCTGTGGAAATGAATCCCTGCTTATTAAGGGGGGGTGTTTATAACAGTAGGGTATCACTATTATTTTTACTTTGTAAGAGGTGTTTTCAGCACACAAAAGTGAGGTCCTTGGAGGGCTTTCATCTCAGCAGAACAACTTCCTTCTCCTTAAACGTACAGAAATATATCTATGTTCCTGACATGCCATGTATAAACAGAGGATGCAATTTGTTAAGAGCCCCTCTTGAGGTGTTATATGGCCCATATACACCTGTAGTGGGGAAAATTAGTTCAATCATTAAGAGTACCTGAGGAGCTCCAAAGGCCACCTAACTTGCTAAAAGATTTCCTTTCTTACCAGCTTGGGATAAGGTCCAGCAAGAGAAGGGGCAGAGTTTTTTTGGTTTTGTTTTTGGTTTTTGTTTTGTTTTGATTTTGTTTGTTTTTTTTTTTAAATATGTTCAACATTCAATCTTTGCAGGCAAGGAAGGGCAAGCTGTTGAGTTTAAGACCACCTATGCACAAGTACAGTTGGATTTTGCCTTGAGAGTGCTAGAACTGCACTTTCTAAACACTAATGAAGTTTTCTGTCTCAACACTTAATTGTAATTATCTGAATATTCCTCTTTAAAGCAATAGGGCCTTCCATGCTTCCATATATTAAGCTCATGTAATGCCTTCAAGGCACAAGCACATTGAAAGCTACAGGCAAAAAAAAAATGTTTCTGTTACTGTTTGGTATTACGGTTCTGACTGTGGTTATTTTATTGTCTGATTCACTGAGAGCCTCGCAATGGAACTGAAACTGTTAAAAAGATGCTTGGGGATATATTCATGTTAAAAACAAAAGCTTTAGTTCATTTGGAAAGGTTTGATGTTCTCAATAGGAAGAGGATTTGTTCTGCAGAAGCACAGGCCTGATAAAATTGTCAAAATTTATGACTTTTACTATTTTTTTCCTCCCTTAGCAAGGGCTCTTCACCCCTGAAAAAAACATGTTTTAAGACTATGCTGGAACAATAAAAAGGCTGGTTGGTTCACCACCACAGAAAAACAAGTTAATTTGTCATGCAACAAGGACATGGCATATCTGAAAGTAACTTAATATCACATGCAAAATTCAGAATTTATGAAAAAAAAGCATAAATAATAACACTGAGAGAAAGGATTTTTGCATATAGCAGTGATTTTTGCGTATAGCAGCATTTTTTGACACATCTATTAATAACAGGTTGAGAAAGAAGGGACTAACATTTATTTTTAGTCTAATTTAACTTAGGAATGATAGTGTACGGCAGAATTTAGCTGCAAGCTAGCAAAGAACCACAGGTCTACAAGGTCCCAACAGGGAATTTTCCATTTTCAGGTAGCAGGAGCTGAGCAAGAAGCTGAGATGTAGCTGCCCTCAGATATCTCTGGGCTCAGGGAAATTGCACCAGCTGCTGCTGCACCCAGGTAATCTTCATATCTTGTATATGAACCCTAAACTGTAATCCAACTCTTCCTCCTCCCAGAAAATCCTTAAAAGAATAAAAACACCAGTGGGCAAGTTTGCTTCAACTTTTAGCTGACTGGAAGCCATGTTTCTTCAGAGTGCCAAAGTAATCACTACGGTCTGCTAGTTAACACTTAAAAGTTGGAGTGGAAGCATGGATTTCAGAGGCTGTTTCTTGTATAATACAATAAAAATTTGGGGACTGCCATTCTCCTACCACTCTGGAGCTGCGGTGGTGTGAAATTGTAACATAGTGGAACAGGAGGACTAGGGTTTTCCTACTTCAAACAATAGCATTTTAATAGTAACACATACAACAGTACAGCACACTCTTGAGAAATGCTTTTGTATACAGTGGAAATACATGATATTGACAACATTCCCTTACTGTGCTTTTCCATAGTAGTTGCTGACCTCATCGTTTGGCAGTATCTTATATTATATATAATTCTTTGCATCCTCAGTTGAGCTCAGCTCCCCAGTGTGCAGGATCTAGTACAAAGACTTCATCTTTCCAGTACACCCAACAGCATAGTTGCATCATACAATTAGATGTAAGGGGTTCATCACTGTCACAAGAGAGTTGTCAGACCGAAGGGTTTGTATGAAAGGATAACAAACTTTTTTATCAGTGGACGAGGAATGAAGTTTCAGTCTGTACAGTTGAGGGTTCATAAGCATTTTTTCCCTTGACATTATATGGCATGAAATGGAAGAGATGTCTTTAAGGTTATTGCCCCCTTATGACAGCAATTACCCAAACCTTTGGATTCTATCACAGCCAAACAAATTAAGACTAACTAGTTATATTAGCTCCTGTTTAAATTTTTCAATGACACTCCATTCAAGAGTTCTCACAGCAGATCATCTTTTGTAGAATCATAGAATGGTTTGGGTTGGAAGGGACCTTTAAAGGTCATCTAATACAAACACCCTGCAATGAGCAGGGAAATCTCCAACTAGATCAGGTTGCTCAAAGCCCTGTGCAACCTGATGTTGAATGTTTCCAGGCAGGGGGCATCTACAACCTCTCTGGGCAAGAGAAGACAGCAAAAGGGCATCAGGGAAGGTACAGCTGCAGAAATGGCTTTCCAAGCTGTGCACGTGTGCCAGTATTGCATCCATCTAACTCTTGGAATACTAAAGTCAATTCCTAGGTGATTTCAGACAAAGGTAGCTTTGCAGTTAAGATCTCCTGCCGAACTTTTCACTGAGTACCTGTAGACGGTGCGGGCCTTGAATAAAGAAGAAAAATGACACCAACTTCCAAACATCTCCCATCTCCCTAGCTACAGAGCATTCAACTATCCTTTGGTTAAAAGACATATGACACCATTCAGAGAAACAAAAGGTTCCAGATTCATTTGCTGTGAAAAAATACTTAGCTTTTTTCCACTGCTCATCTCTTATGGCTCTGTACCGTGTGCTGGAACTGTGTTAGGCATGAAACTTATGAAGGGTTTTACCTCGACTGGAAATGTCAGGGGCAAGTTCCATATTTTTAAAGCCAGCCAGGTAAGTTAAAAATCTTTGGACAAGTTACTGGCCATCAAACCCAATAGAAGGTTCCCCATCTGTTTAAATTCATTGTTTTACTCTTTATAGTTAAGTAGAATCCTCATTAATATAGTTGTTGACAATTGATTATCAGAAGTGAAATAATTAATTGATATAGCTGTTTAACATTTGGCTTTGTGCTCTGACACTAAGGGTCCAACTCTGCTTACAGGCTCACTGCGAAAATCTTGTGGATTTTGGTAGGATTTTATTCATTTTTTATTCTAGTTAATGATAACAGTGGTTAGCTTACAGTTTGTTCACCCAAAATATTTTCTTTTTTTATTTATTTCTGATGTTTTCTGGCCATTTTGTGCAGCTTCCTTAGTTAAGCTTGTCGGAAATATTCAGTGAGATTCACTCTGAGTTTAAATAACAAATCATGTTTCCAGACTTTTTCCTGTATTAATTACTTCTTTTCAGATCATTCATGTGAGGAATCCTAGTAAAACATATTCATCCCCTGCAACCCCATTGAACTCAATGCATTTACCTCCATTCTGACTTTAGATTCTTTGCATTCTTTGGTCTTCTAAACAGAGATTGAGTTTTACTATACATTGGTATTAAGAAACACCTCCTACTCACCCTGCTGTGCATAAAGGCAGCTGGGGCTATTCATGTAAAGTTAGTAAAACTTATCCCCTAAGCCTTATGATAGAGTTCTTTTTATCTGGTTTTCCTTGCATTTGTTCCACATTGCCTTTTTTTCCCTGAAAAAAAAAAGATATTCTTTCTCCTATTACTTGCCTGAGGAAGAAGCATTTTCCCAAGGCTATTCATCCAAAATGGAAAGTTGAGTGATAACTGTGAGTTAGACAGCTTAATGGACCAAGCTCTGGCCTTTCACCTCTGACAGTGGTAAAAATGTGAGGCCTTTGTTTATTCATATTATAGGTATGGGGGAGGCAGCTGTGAACAATGGTCCATAAAACTAATTTCCTAATGACTTAAATAGGTGACTTGGAAAGCCTGATGCAAGGCTTCTGTTAGTGTGTACGGTGTATAGATATGTACACAAGCGTGAGTAAGAAATGGATTCTTTATGTTGGCACATCATTCAGCATTTTCCAGAGTTAAAACACTATGCCAGCTGTGAAGGACTTATGTCAAATATGAGGGTACTATGTATTCCCTAACATTCATCTGCCCAATTAATAAAAAATAAGACAGTAGGCTGTATTGTAGGGTGGTAAAAAAAGAAAGTTTTATCCCAAGGTTAAAGAAATTGCAACATCTTTAAAGAGTAATATTAATTCAGTGCTGAAGGGTTTGTTAAAGATAAATATAATTAGTGAATGTCTTAAAGAACTAAAAAAGGTTCAACTTTAATTATATTTAAAAAGTAGTTTTTCTTTGCATATAAAATCTATGCCATGACCAGACAAGCTCTCAGTAGTTCAGTAGGACTGATGGATCCACAAAAAACCCTTCTACACATCTACTGCAATTCCTCCTCCACTTTGTATCCCCTCATTGTAACTATACCCTTTCTGACAACTAACAAGGGACATAACTTGATCCACACCAGCAAGATCTTACTCTCTGGTGCCATAAACTTAACTCCCGTATTCCATTAGTAGGAAAGATTTCATTAACGTTCAGGAATGATTTGCAAATTAATTGTGTTTTGGATCCTTCTAATACAGAACAGTGTTCTTGAGTTTATCTGTCAAATTAATCCCTCTGAGTGCACCTAAGAGAGGCAATAATCTTAGGAAATAGCCAGGAAATCGAACCTAGCCTCAAATTTCAATTGTTTGTATCAATATTGTTATTAGTTTCTGGTGTAAGACTTGAAAATAATCCAATTAAATTGTTTCAGGAAATGACATTGTATGATAACAGATATTATTTGGCTTCCTGCATATGTAGAGTGTGTGTGTATGTGTACAAACTAGAAAGCCAAGGCAAACATTTCAAAGGAACAGAAGACAGTGTAAAGAAAAGCAGCGTATTTCTCGTCAGAAGTATATAGATTAGGCATATTAAAATCAAATAATATTTATTATAGTCTGAGACATTGCAAGAACAATGGACTGATCATGGTTGCTGAACACTTAATTTTCTATAAACCTCCCTATGGTGTTGAGGGACTGCTGGGCAAGGTAAGAAAGATGAAATGTCTATTTTGAAGTAATATCCATTGCTTTGCACTGACAAAAGTAAATTTATTTTCACAGGACAGTCATTATTAATGCTTTCAATCTTTTCAAATCTTTTAATCTTTTCAAAGGAGCTATGCAAATTTGCTTTACATATTGCTCACAAGAACAGCAGTCTCAAAAAGTAATTCATCAGTGTGAAGGAGGGAAGCTTAAACTGTGACCTCAGATTGCTTTCAAGTCAAACATTGACATCATCCTTTCCCTGTAAACTCACCAAACACCTTCCCCCCATCCCCCTACCCCCAACGTGACATCATAAAACAAGACATCAGACTGGAACTAACCCGGTCCAAATCTCTGCAGAGACTCTGTAGGATTATCTCTACTGTCAGAGAGATCTTGTTTTACAGCCTACGATGAAACATGTGCATGGAAATACCTCAGGGGAAAAAATAATCAAGGTCCATCCCCACCCCAGCATTTTGGTTAAGTAGTAGCAGATACCACATGCACACAAGAACTTTTTGCTTTTGGGTGTTTTCTATTTACTTGCAGTTGATGATACATCTGGTCACTCAGTTGTAACATAAAGCACACTCATATTTTACTTACCAAACACAGAAACATTTTAATGGTTAGAAACAGTCACCAGCCAGTTCTTCTTGTCCCACTGGTGGAAAAGGAAGCAAGGTCAGGCTTTTCCCTAAGGTTATTCACATTAGTAGGAGGGGAGAGATTATTTCCTAAAAAGTGACTTGGCAGTCATATCCTCGGGGGTTTCACACCACTCCTTTGTGAAGGTACCACCAGCAACACTTTTGCCAGGACCTTCCCCGCTCTTCTGGAGAATGCTATTATCCTATTATTTGAGAATACTATCGCTAAATAGCAAATCGCTCCTTGAATGCAGTGTTGGATTTGAATTCTAAGGATGAGGGGGATGATACTTTTAAGAATACTGTATGGCATTAGCTCACATCCAGCTGGACATCATATTAGCTACTTAAGAGTTTCCCAAAGAGAATTGTTGGGGAGATAGTAGAGAGTGTGCACACAGGACTGCATGCTCTTCCCTGTTTTATTTGTACTTGCCAATACCTTCCATTCACTACTAGGGTGAGTAAAATCCTATGGAAATAGAGGACCACTGTTCCAGCAGCGAAGGTGGCAATGAGTAACATGTCTGCAAGAAATGGACCCATCTCAGGGCTCATGTCAACCCCCCAGGACAGTTTCACAGTAGAGACATCTGTGAGAGCAATCTGTCCACTTGACAAATTGCTTTCCAAAAGGGCATGGAAAGGCTAAATCTGGCTCTACTGACCTCACTGATGTCAATTCACATGTTCAGTCAACGAGTGGAGAGCAGAGTCCTTGGATATGTTATGCCTGGTCTGCATTCACGCATCTGAATTTCCTTCTGCCAGGACTCTGTAGAGCTCCCTCATGGGGCTCGCCAGCAGAAAATTCAGTTACAAATCTATGAAAACAACATGCTTGACACCTCTTTGCATCAAGCTATGGTTTTACTCTAATATTTACTCACTTCAGAGTCTGACCTTTCTGCCGTATTCCCACGATTGAACTCTAGTGTACCAAATACCTTTATGCAATAGTCAGCTGGCAAATGATGCACAATTTGAACAGAGCCAAGGTGAAGTGATGATTGTAGAACAATCCTGCTTGGTCACCCTTATTAGTTTTCCTCTTTGTCTCTTGTTTCTCTTCTTGGGGTCGGTTTCTTTTTTTTTCCCCCTGCAGGTTTGACTTTTCTTAACCTTACAGATGAGCATTTAATCTCCCCATCCTTTCATTTCTGTTTGAGCTGACCTTTTCTTTCTCTTTTGTAGTGTGGGTAGAAGGGAGAAAATGGGTTAACTTCACTTCAGGATGAGCACAGAGCTGATCTAACTTCAAAACAAGTGCCAGGAAGATGGCAACACAATCACTTCTGTGATGTCCAAAGAACTTCTACAGGGAAAAGTCAAATATCCTCATTTTTCATTTCTACAGTCAAAAAGAGCAAGATCAATTTGGGGCCTGGTGGGGTTTCATTTGGCCTTTTAGAGGATTTTATAACTCCAGTTTGTTTGTTCAAGCCATATGGTTTTGCCAAAAAGAATTTGCTTGTGTTTACCAGGAACAAACAGTCAGTGGAGCAAGCATTCATTGTGATAAATAGTGTTTGGCACGAAGGGACAAATCAGAGGAGCATAGCCACTATAAAAGCTGTTCTTTTGCTTAAAGTGAATGTTAATGACACTCGTTCAGTGATAAACTAATTCAAAACACTACGTTACTGGAAAGAAATCCTTGACTTCAAGAAATACGTGTTGCTGTTGAGTCAGAAGCTGGCAGAAGCAATACTGACATAAATTTTTTCTTAAATATTTACTTTTTTACTTTTTCTATGCATATTTTATGACCCTAAAAGAGGTCACCAGAGAGTGTTCTAGTTTTTTTCGAAGCAGAGCTATGCTCTTGCTATAGCCTACCAAGTTCTTGCTCTGTCATTTAAAACCAACCCACTAAAAAGCAATCAGCAATTCATCCCATCCTCAGTGATGTGTTTACATATCTGAGTCTAATAGTTTAGCCTGTCAGGCCAATAATCCATGTTTTACAAGTTTCCTAAGGATATATTTAAAAATTCAGTGGTTTGGAGCTGCATGTTTAAAGGGCTGCCTTTTTCCTCATGCTATACTACTGCAGTTGTACTTAGCAAAGGCGCTTGGGCTGAAGCTTGCTTTCCTCAATGAGTTTTCAGCAGGGCATTTTGGTGTGAAGAGCCCACAGAGGCATGAACCACCTCTTCTCTTTCCAAATATCCATAAGGCAGTAGCATTCAGGACATGCTGCTGAGATTCAGGGAGAAAAAAAAAATTATATATATATATATAAAAAAGATAACATCATAAAGGCATCTGTTTGTGTTTTTTTGTATTCAGATTTTCTCCCTGGCTGGTTATTTGCTGTTGCAGGATGGAAAGAAACTGCTGCTTCATTGTACTTTTAATTTGCACTATCTGAAAAAAACAGGTTTTTAAGGATGTAAAGTCAAGCCTTCAAAGTTAGCACTGGATTGAAGTTTCAGAGCCTTAATTCTGCCCCCTTGTGCTCATGTCTTTAATTAAATTACCACATGCTATTTTTCCACAGGACTCCAGCTTCATTCTGTGCACAGGATGGACTGCCCTCACTGAATGACAGCTATTCAGTACTCCTGCATGATCCTCTTCATTCACTGTGGCACATGCCTTATTTACTCTACATTATTCATAAAGCCGCTGTGAAGACAGAATTATTAATTTACTTTTCATGGCATTCATCCGTTTCACAGCTATTCCGCAACATTTTGAGACCAGGGGACTACTGGGCTCAGACCAAAAAGCTGCAAGATTCACCTCCAGTGCTACATACCCTACCACTCTGCTTCCATGCCCGTCATCTCATGTCATGCCCATGTCAGCCTTCTTTCTCCCATCCTCCAACTTTTGAACCCTGATTCCAACCTCTTTATTCTGCAAATCCTTCTTTCCTCCCATTCTTACTCCCAAATGGCAGCAACATCATGATCTGGTGCCCATGGGAGCAGTGTTTGCGGGTAAAGTCCTGCTCAGTCGTTCCAACAGTGTGCACGTTCAGTGCAGATGGAGTCTTTGGAGAACTGGCTGCTAAACTTTAACAAGTCTCTACTGAGCATGTGAATAAGATTTTTCAAAGGCTTATAACTTGGCCAAATTTAGGCAGTTTTTCATAGAGATGAAAAAGCACATTCCTGTCACCAAGGCAACCCACTTGCCTAATTTCAAGTTCCTCTGCCAAAACATTGCAGCGTTAGCAGTTCTCAACAAACACTTTGCAAAAATTTCTTTTTTTTTTTTTTTTTTCAAGCATGGCTAGAACAATACAATTTGCTCTAATCCTCTTCTCAGAAACAGCCAAACCATTTTTACTCAATTTTTCCAAAGACAGGCTGAGTCAGAAACAGAATGGAAAACTTATGCCCAAATCATTAAAGTCTGGCAAAGCCATAAGCAACTAGAAACGGGATCTTTACCCTGAGAGGTGTCAGGCAACCAGAGAGATAGATGGAGCTACCAAATGCACTTAAAAAGAAAGATATCGAATTTTGGAGCTGTTTGTGTTTCCTTCATTGTTTCTTTTACATAGATAACAAATAAAATGTTCTCTCAGTTTCACCTCTTGGTTGGGTTGCTACACTCTATTTTTCTTTAATTCTGCGGTAAGTGAAGATTTTTCTTTACTTTTGTGGTAAGAATACAGACAACTGTCACAAGATAAATCACACTAAAAATCCTGAAGTAGCTAAGCAAAAGGCCTATGAAGAAATAAAATACAGCTCTGAAGCTGATTGTCTGGGTATGAAGGCATGAGTAGGGTTGGCCACTGTTGGCTGTGTCTTTATTAGATTTATATTGCTGCAGTATGCGTGTAGAGCTGGAAATCACAGAGCAGGGCTCTAGTGTGTGAGCTTAGTCCAAATATGAAGTTAATAACTTACTGCTACTCTCTAGAGCTTCCAAGGTACAAAAGAAGGATGAGATAGCAGTAGAACAACCCAAACGCTGCACAATAAACTACAGTTTCTACTTCCTTCCCATCTGTACAGATTGAGAGCAATTTTACACTCCAGGCACACAACAATGAAAACCAGACACTGCTTTCTGTTGGGAAGGTGCTGAGGAGGAAAAGAGACGCATCTTCACAATGTTATTTTCATGAAGAAACACGCACACTTACTTGGTGACAGCTGGAGCACAGTTTGCACCTCCTAGTCTGCATCTGCTCAACTTAAAACAAATGTGACAGAATTACTGAAGACAGAGTCCTATTCCCACAGCCCATGACTAGTGTCATCAGGGTAGAGTAGCAGTGGGCTGTGGCTCACTGACTCTTTTTTCTTTCAATTAGCAGGCAAAGAAGAGCGCATAGGCTATTTCTAGCAGGGTAGTCACCTTTATTTGAGTGTGTTAGGTAGAGCCAATGAGTGAGTGATTGAATTTTGAAGTGCTTGGAGTCTCTTTGCCTCTTGCCTGAAGGCCGTCAGTGTAAAGAGGCCTCACTAAAATATTGATAAAATTTGCAGGGTGGACTGAGAGAGCTGAATCCTAGCTTCCATATACTTCAGTATAGGTACATGGTATGTCATATACACATAAAGGATGGAAGAAAACTGGACAAAAGCAAACATGCGCCCTGCCTGGTGAGGAAATTGAAGACATGTACATTAGCTCCCTTCTTTCAGTTACTGCAGGTCCCAGACAGACCCACAACAGAAATCAGGATGTACCAAGTATTTGGACTGCACAGCTGAGGTCTCCAAGTTCATGTGGAAGGGGGACATCTTGCCAAGTTCAGGAGAATTCTTGGAACAAAAGGATCTGAAAACAATTATGACAGAGAAAAAGGCATAGTAGGACCTCCATGAAAAACCTGCATAATGTGTCTGTTAGAAATCTGAAGGCAATGCACAAGAAGAGATTTAATGTGGAGTGTGGGCATCTCACTATAGAGTCAGAGAAGAAAGATGAGAATGAGGAGGCAATATTGGAGCCTTCCTCATGCACTTACTTGTTATTTAGATGACTAAGTTCTATAAAATTAGATATTATTAAAACTTTCCTTGCCGCAGCCTGCTGGCCTTCCTTCTGGCTGGCAAAAGCAAGTAGTCAGAAACCAGGCAGTGGTCAACAGCAGTAGATATTTCTAAGCTCTCCCACTCCCACCCGTAGTAACAACTACTTTATTCCACTTATTGTGTTGTATTGTTTGATTTTCCAAAGCCCACGTGCCTTAAATATGTCAAAAATAGAATCAACATTCCTAAGACTTCCTTTTCTGCCAGTAATAGGAAAGAAACCGTTGCATATAGAAGGTAATCCATTATGTCCCTGTTGCACTTGGAAAAGACAACTTTACAATAAAAATAGTAATACATAAGATCTTGCCCAGTAGATCTGTAACTTTTCTTTTCAGAACTGAATTATCCATTAGATAACATTGTTCTGAAAGAGATATAATTTGCTACTAAGAGTGAAAAAAAATTGACCTTTTTTATCTAGTCATGAGGTGACAAAAATGCTTCAACAGTTTTTGAGAAGTGACAGGTCTCTGAATTTCCAAACTCTTATGACTCTATATATAGTGTCCTCAAAATTCCCAGCACTGAGGCTATTATCCCTTCTACATGGAGACAGGCAGTAAATGTGAGATAGAAAGAAACTAGTTTCTGAAAACTGTATATAGAAAGAAGAGTCGAAAGGTTTTCTTAATTAACTGTAGAGCCACTACATCACCATATAAGATCAAGTAAAAGGAAGATGTTCCTTCAGTAACAAGTGGTGTTTCTCAGGGGTCAGTACTGGGTCCAGTCCTGTTCAATATATTCACCAGTGACCTGGATGAAGGCACAGAGTT
>SAYO01023734.1:65092-79451 GCA_004023745.1 Recurvirostra avosetta | reverse complement strand
CCTGGATGAAGGGATGGAGTGTACCATCAGCAAGTTTGCTGATGACACAAAACTGGGAGGTGTGGCAGACATGCCAGAAGGCTGTACCACCATTCAGCATGACCTGGACAGGCTGGGGAGTTGGGTGTACAGGTTAGGGGCTGACCTCCTGGAGGGGACCTGGGAGTCCTGGTGGACAACAGGATGACCATGAGCCAGCAATGTGCCCTGGTGGTCAAGAAGGCCAATGGCATCCTGGGGTGCATCAAGAAGAGTGTGGCCAGTAGGTCGAGGGAGGTCATCCTTCCCCTCTACTCTGAGTAGATTTTGCACAACAATGTTCAGTGTAACCTGGGCCATCAAGAACTGATTCCATTTGTGGACAAACTCTTCTTTCACTCTCCTTCTTCTCTTCTAAACCTGCAAGCTGCTAAGCAGGTAACACCCAGAGATGTAAGTGTCTGGTCCTTTGTGCTGAAGTCAGGGTGTGCTCCTTCTTCGATCTCCTTGGGGCCCCAGGTGAAGTGATGCTATAGAGTGAGCAGGAAATAAAAATCAAGTCCAAAACTGCTCCCAGTGCCTCTGTCTCCATGTAGCAATATGCCTTCTGGGTTGCCAAGAAAGTTACTATAGATCCCACTGGTGAATTTGCTGTGGATCCTCATGAATGAAATGAGGAAGACTTTATGTCCTTTGTGCCACATTCATCTCAAAGAAAGAAAGCAAAAATAACAGAAGAAATGTTATTCCTACGTGAAAATATCTTGAAAAATTCAGAGTGAGTAAGAGAAAATAAGCTGGTAGTAATCTCTATGAAAAATAAAACCAATCACTGAACAAAACTGAGACATTGACCTCCTGTATAGCTAAATGATTTCCTTTGCAGGCGTTTTGGTATAATTCTGCAGTAAGAATGTAATTCTGTGTGAACTTTAATAAGAGGATTTAAACCAAGACGACCGAACCAGCCAAACCAATTTTAGAAAAGCTCTTGTTTTCTGTGCTGCACAGGACTCGGCAAAAAGCCAGTAAACATGTGCATGATGTGTGTTCTGTTCCCTCAAAAATTAGCTTTGGATAGGAGCTGTTAAGCATTGTGGCCTGATCCGTGATTGCATCCAAAAATATCACAACATCTGGTTCTTACAATCTTTCCTTTTAACTCCATTGATGTGTGGACATTTCTGGCTCTCTGAGCAGCCATAAAAACAAGGGGTGAGTTCAGGGTCTCTTCCATTCCTGGTTTCAAGCAAAACAAAAGCTTTTGCTTTTGATTTATGCAACTTCTATTGATGAGATTGACTGGGAGCTTTGACTTGCTTCATCACCTCTCCTTCCTGCTCTGTCCCTGCACTGGAGCTGTGCAGCCAACATGGAGAGACAGGAGGGAACAGGAAAAGGCAGCCAAGGATGAGTCCATCCAGCTTTGGCTGGAGGAGAAAAGCAGGTGATGGGAGTGGGGCATTTCTTTCTGGACCCCATTCAGTGCCCCTCTGTGAAAAACTTTGCCATTAGCACTTGCTTATCACTCAGATGGATGGCAAAAAGCCTTATGCAGGTGCACAGGGTGCCTGGGAGGAAAGGAAGAGAGGATTTTAAAGCTTTGTTGGTATGGCATGATATTTGCTCTGGACCTGTCATCCTCTTTTGTTAGGTAGCTTGTTTTTATCCTCTTATGAAGAAATAAAAATCTTTTTATCTTCCATGCTGTTGTAAGTCTGCCTTCAGAGCTTGAACTTCCTTATTTTTGTCAAGCTGAAGTGCTGCATTTTAAGGTTTTGGGGAGTTGTTTCTTCTCTTTGAATGTTTATTCATTGCTACAGTGGGGATCTAAACTGGCTAGAGATCAAATTATATCTATAATGTTTGTGTGAGTCTGTGTCCTCTTTCTCCATATTATTTTAAAAAGAGCCTTTTGGCATATAGTATACATTCTTGTTTGTTAAAAGGGGCATTTAGACATGAAGCTATTGTTACTAGATCTGAGAGCTGGGTGTTTTTAACTATACCCCTAAATCTGGCAGCGTTGAAAATGAAGCAGGAAAATGAGACCTTAGAATGAATGTAGGAAAGAAAGGGTTCTTGGTTGGAAGTTAGGGCATCTGAAAATAATGCTTTGTCGTCTCCTAGTCTGAAAAGCCTCTGACATGTTTTAGGAATGAATGAATCACTTGACAGTTTTGTACTTCAGTTTTCCGCTCTCTACTTTGTTTACAAATATTTTTGATGCTTGTGAAAAAAGGCTGTCTGTAAACCTAGAGGTGAGAGGTGTGAAAAGGGGAAAGAGAAAAGGGGTGCAGGGAAGCCTTTATGTCAGTGCTGAGTTTAATGCTTTAAATTGCTTCTGCACGCCTTTAGCTATGACATATAGTACTCATCATACATAATAACACAGTACCGTGTTTGCATGAAGTCTGTCTTGAAAGAAACAGCTGCTACCTGTGGATTTACATGCTTATTTTTTATCAATAGATTACCTGTTGGCCTCAGGCTCTGTCTGCAGAGCTGGGTGAATCTGTGGCCTCTACAGGAGCTGGGCACCATTTACTCTGAAACCTCCTCCTCTGCTACTGTGTATTATCCAGTGATTCTTCTGTGAAAGGGTTAAAAGTTTTGTATCGATGGGGGAGCCAGCTCATTCCTTCCCCCAGATACAAAGCAAGTGGAAATTTTCTGTGTTGAAGCTTGTGGGGAGCGTGTCTAGCATCAGATTTTCTAGGGACGTACAGAGCGTGGGGAAAAGTCATCAGCTGGATTTTGTTATAGATACATAATATTTAGAGAAAGGAGAAAAGAATAGACTAGTTAGTCTGTTTCCTTACACAAGCTTGCCAGAAATTTTTTTTATTCTGGCTGCATCTTACTGTCCAGCTCTTGTTAACAAATTCCAGGCTGGCCTCTAAAGGGCAAGTCATTTGTAAGAGGAGCATCTGAAAAACACCTACTTGCAGTGTATGTTGCAGACTTGTTCAAGTCATATAGTTTTCCATTTCTCTAAAATGTCTTTCCTGCATTTGTGTAAATGGATCACAGTCCACAGATGAAAAGCACAAATTGCCCAAAGAAAAAGATCACACAGCTCATTTTGTGAAACCAAGAGAAGAGGCTGAAGAGGCTCCTGGTATTTAAGGTTTCATCCAAATTGCTCTAAGTGGAAGGATGCAGTCTAAATCACTCCATGCACTTTACACAAACACTGCAAATACCACGTCTCATTGATATCTGTGAGTGACACACTGCGAGCTGATGAAGGCTTTTTTTTGCAGCTTAGCAACAAGCAGTGACTGGCAAATTCCTCTGCTCTTCAAAATCAATGCCACTTTTCTGGATCATTTCCTCATCTTCACGATCATCTGTCAGAACAGTAAATTGACAATGTGTTCCCAGGGACAGAGTGGGGTCTGCTGCAAGCATTGATGGTTAGAGGATGAACTTAGCCTTTTCAAAGTCAAACATATTATGGTTTTGGATCCCGTATAAGACTTAGTTTGCTTTTGACACTGTTAATCTGGATGTTATTTGTACTCCAATAAGCTTTTCCCTTTGCATGCAAAATATCACTTTGAGAACAAGCACTGGTTGATGCATACACCAGCAATACGTTTGTTATTATTGCTATCTATTATTATAACACCTGTGAACCCTAAGCATGGATTGTAATCCTGCTGTGCTAGCCCAGAATAAAAAAAAAAATAGACTCTGTCCTGGGGAACTGTGTGTGATGATAAAAGGCAGAGCAGACAGAGAAGGGACACTGTGGAGTGGGCGAGCACAAGGAAAATGAGGAAAATAACTGGTTGTCATTGCAGGTGGGATGCTGTTGACAATAGCTACCCGAGATAAGCGTTGTGGGTGTTTTTAGTGGGGATTGGAAGGGAAAGATCTACCGCTACAGGTGTTTATGAGCAGCTTCTGGAGAACTAGAATTGCCAGGGTATTTGCTTGGGACCATCCCAGGAAACTGGGATGCAGGATTCTGCTGGAAGTTTAAGCTTAAATTTGAACATCCTGTTTGCCAGTTAAAGGTGTCAGCTGATACTCAACCATTCAGCAAATTCATTAAACATAATCAGAGGGAGGATGCTCAAGTAGGATCACCTTGCTACAGTGGGACACTGGGACAGTGGATTGAGTGGGACAGTGGGATATACAGAAATACATTGAGTGTTAAAAAGAGTCAAAGGAGATGGAGAACACTGAAGGTGGTATATGTATTCAGTTGGAATACCTTATAGTAAGTTAGTGTAAGTCTTGCCATCTTTGAATCTGTAATTAAGTTGCGGTTCAATTATTTTGTTATATCACTTTGTAAACCCCTAAACCAGTTAATGATTAAGTGCTGCTAAAATTTAACCTCTTGATCTACCTTAAATCACTAATAAATTTTGGATCACTGATAAATCATAACCATGTCAAATATTTGTAAAATGTTGGGAGTGTGCCTAGAAGCTACCTGTCAAGAAAGGAAAACTTACTTGAAATGTACAAGACTTACAGGATGAGATAGTGGGGTGCAAATCTACTGAACTGTTGTTATCGGTTTAAATAGAACAACAGAAAAAAACAACTTAAAGAAGTGGAATTAAAACACCAAAAACTTTGAGAATGTGTGGAAACGATGCTACTGCACAACCACACCTATCTCTTGGGAGCCATAAGGGCTGAGCGCCTCTTGTAGGTGATGATACTTCAAATAGTCCAGGCTTCTAACCTTCCCCTTTATATTGAGAAGTGGGAGAAAGCTTTCTGAGAAGGGTTCAGCTGTTCAAGCACTTTTCTGAAGTTCTCATCTGCCACACGGTTGATGAATATGAGGTGTGCCTTTTACAGTCTGGAAATAGCCCTGAGAACAGAGGTAGAAATCCTTGGCATACCCAGTGTAAAAGCACCTTCAAAAGAACTCCACAGTTCTTAACAGCCTGAAAAACTATCACTGTACTGTGGCTCATCTCCTTAAGAAAGCAGTTGTTGATTAAGTATGGTCTTACTAATTAGTTTGTTTCTCACCAGCGGTGCTTAGATGGCCAAAGTGATCTTTTTCACCTTTATCATCAATTGTATCATTGATAAAAATCATAAGGCTACTTGAGGCTCAAACTTCTATTTCCATGAAAAACAGGCAAATTACTCTGAACCTGATAGCTGTAGGATATGGTGTCTGATTAATTTTGTAAGAAAGTTATACTCAAGCAGGTTGTGAGCCTTCAGCAGCTCAGTGTTTGCAGCTTATTTCACTCGAGCCCTATCCATGGTCCTGTTAATCTCTTTATGGTGTTACTGATATCTGCAAGTCAAAATGTACTTTTGAACAGCCAAAAACCTGATCTAGCTGTATTTACCGCTTCAGTTTCAGGCTAAGGATGAAATAAGATGAGAAGTCCGCTTCAGAAAAAATAAAGCATTCTGATTTTAACAATCTGATTAAGAAAAAGTGAGAAATGTTGTGAAGTACTGAGATTTGGTAGCACCGTGATTAGAAATGGAGTGGAAATACGTGCAGCTCAAAAGTTTTATGTTTCTTGGTTGCGTGCAGAGTATGCATGGTCATGGCTTATGTGCTATGGGACGCTTGATAAACAAGAGTCACTGCTAAGCAGGTAACTGGGATGTGTTGTATGCTTTTCACTGCTTGTAATTATTCAAATTGCATGTCAATTTAATTTAAATTGTCAGTTTAAAAACTGACTTAATTTGACTTAGTAAACAGTGTTTTGTTAGAGGAGGGAGGAGAAAAAGAATTGGAAATGAAGAGAATAATATTTACATCTGTAACTATTCCCAAAATAAAAAAAAAATGCTTTTCTGCAAATAAATGAGCATTTGGACCTTTTTTCCTGGTGAAAGGCTGTTTGGGGACCAGACAGTTATGACAGTCCTCGATTTCAGGCCATCAGTCTTAGAGTATATCGGCTATCTTAATGCAAATCTACCTGTGAATATTTTCATCAGTGTTTTCAAAGCTTTTGCTCTCAAAAAAATATATGAATTGCAAAAACTAGTTGGCTTTTCAGTGTATTTTGACCATCCATTGTCTATTTGTCAGCTCATCATTTTGTCCCATAAATTTTGCAATACATTCCACAAGTCATTGTGGCATCTGTTAGGATCAGCATAGATAATCCTGTCTGTCTGTGTCTATATTACTGTGTTGAACACAACCTGGTGCAGTAATTTTGTTCAACACAAGGAATTGTGTTAATCTTGAAGCTAGGAGCCTGAAAGAGGCTGGTTTTCTTGTTAGATTCCATCCATAATTACAACCTTTCTGAGTAAATACTCAGTAAGAGTGTTTTTTTGTAGGCCTTCTTTGTTTTCAGTTCAGATAAGTAGGAACAGCGTCCTCAGTCGAGGTGGATGTGTCTGTGGTTATCCGTAAGTTCTTAATTTGTTCTTAAATGCTTACTTTCTTCTTCTTTAAATTAGTTTTAATACTGTGGCTGCTAAAATTACTGCACCTGCTCAGACACATTTTTTGTCTGCAGGACTTTTTATTCCCCTAGGCCAGGTTCTTGTGAATCTATATGTCTGGGATTTACCCTGTGAAGATGTGCTGTGTTCAGTAAGCTCCCGCTAATGGTAGTCAGGGTCTTCAAAGATGGCATGAGATCAAAGGGTGGTAAAGTCTATAGCTGCCAGACACACATCTTGCATCCTCTTTGATGAGTATAGCTGCCCAAGAGGAGCAACATTCTTCAGATGCCCTCCCTGAGCTGACAGCCTTGTCCTTTGGTCTGTTGGAGGGCATTGAGGGCAATACTTCTTCTCTAGAGCCACTAGAGCAATTATCTCAAGAGAACCTGGTGCTTGTGTATTCTTCCTTCACAGAAAGCCTGACCAGACTCACAATAAACTGTATCCACCCTGGAAGTTTTGGCTTTAATGTGTTTTTGTTTTTAACATAATCTTTTTGTTATCCACTGCCTTGACTTCTGGCTTCTTTGAAAAAGATTGTGAGAGATGTTTTAAGGACTCTGATAGTATTGTAAATAAATCATGTTGAGCTATTAATACATGGAGAAGTGCTTGACAAGGAGAACACGGGAGAAAGAGGGAACCTGAGCTTCAGGGAGGAGGATGTCTGCCAATGAGACACATCTATCAATGTGGTAATAAGTAGGTATAGGGCTTGAAGGAGCCCTTGGCTTTTTTGACATTTTCCAACTTGTTGAGAAAGATTTTTCATTCCAACTAGAGTGAAAGGCTTCAAATTTTTCCACTTTTAGCCTGCAGGGAAGCCAAATGGGAATGATTTCTTCTGGATATATAAATGCGTGTATGTATAATCTCTCTCTATATAAATATGTAAACAAAGGTGTTTTATTTACCACTGTGTTTCCAGTAGACTTTCAATGACCTTTAGGCTTCAGTTTCCAAAGCAGATGAAAATTTAGATCTTTCTCTTTTCTGTCCCACACTACATCTAAAAGTAGCTTTGGGGACAAAAATAAAACCAACCCAAACACACAATTTTTGGGACATGCTCCTTAGTTATCTCAGTTTTATTTTTTATTCAGAGTTTATAACAATGGTGAAATTTGTGGCTTCGTTCAAAATACTGATATATTTCATGACAGATATTTAAAGGCAAGTCATAATTACAGTGAAAACTTCTTCCCCAAATTCCAGTCTTTGTAATTTCCTTGTTGGCAATTTTCGACTGTCATAAGTAACGTAAGAACCTGTAATGGTGTGTGTTAATGTACGTGTGAATGGCTGACACATTGTTCCTCTTCATGGCAGTAAAGCAGATTGCTCTCGGGCCTCGCGTTACTGCCATGTGAGAGTGTACGTGCAAAGTAGTCTCTTTGTGTTTTGTGTATAGTCTTAAGCACTCTGGAGATGACTGAGCATATGGTGCACCTCGGAAGGGATTAATTTGGAGGCAAATGCATAGTGTTACTCGGGCTACCATGAGAGGCATCGTGTTATCTGAAGCGTAAAGCTGCTGTTTGCTCTTGCAAGGGTGGCAGAGTTCAGCATCATCCTTAATGCAAATATATGGCCCAAGGGCTATTCTGCTGCTGCTTCGGGGCTACAATAGTATGATTCTGCATCCATTCCCCAAACCCTGAAGGGCACTGCTGAGCATTGTGTCTGCTGGGGGTTTGTGCATGAGCAGAATTATCTTTCTAATTCCTTAGATGATTGCAGTAGCAGATGCAGCATTTAAGGTGTAATAGCAAATTTGCGTGATGCAAGGTCCTCTGATCTGGTCTGACAGCTGAAAAGTATGCTGACAGACTGGATATTACATTACATTTCCTATGCTGGAGTAAAACAGCAGCCAATGTAAATAGAAGTATTGGAGTGAACAAAAGTTTTCAAGTATACGACTTATTATTTTCAAAGGAAGTGAGTGTCAGAAAGTTGGGGGGAGTTTTGCTTTTTTTTTTTTTAGTTGAAAAGGAGAAAGTGAAAGATTTTCAGATAAAATTGCCTGTATTTGCTGTCATTATTAACTTAACCTTTGAAAAATTATGCAATCAGTATCCTCTTTTTGTGCAGTATAAGCACTGTATTGTGTAAGCACAGAAACAATAAGAAGTAGCTTGTGTTCAACATAAGCTATAAACTTAGCTCAGATGGAGCAAATCTCCAAATGTTTTGTCATATTTCTCTTGTCCTATGGTCTCTTCTGCCATTTGTTTTCTGCAGGGAGAAGGGGACAAGGACTAAGTCTAATTAAAAATGCAACACACCATTGCGGTGCTCTGTGTTTTTCTAGTCTTCCAGAAAAACGATGCTAAGGAGTCTCAGCCTCTATAGCTGAGTTTCTCCATAAGGGAAGGTTTGTGTAGGCTGCATTTCATAGGAGAGGAGACATCCTTTACTTTTCAAGATGTGCAGTCTTCTGTACCTTGGTACCTTCTTCTGAAACTGGGAGAAAGGCTGCCTCTGTGTGGCATAACTGAGTTAGCAAACCTCAGTGTTGACAGTAGGCCAGACTAGCTGGTGTTAAGATTTTAGGTATTGTCACTGCCACGTAGGAAGCCTTAATTCCAAATATAACTTGGGCACAGAGCACTGGAAGAAAGATTACCTTCTCCTTAACTTTAGCAGGACTTTTGCAGGGTCTGGAGAAAAGACCCACTACATTTCTGAACAGAGATGCAGACAAGGTACACGGACCTTGGGTCACTGATCAGTTCTGAAACCAACATCCAACTTATCTTGTTTGTGTGAGGGAACATCCCAGTGTTAAAAACTGAGTTTCTGGACATCGGTTGAACTTTCCCATCATGGTGTAGGTGAAAGAAATGGCCTAGATCATGCTTTGAAGTACTCGGAGTGGCTGGAAAATGAACAGTGAGTGTGTTAGATACGTTGTCTGAACTAATAATTTCCAGTTCTTTATGGTAGGAATGTTTCATCCACCTACCTACCTTGCTGAACTTCTGAAAATGAACAGACACAAGATAACATTATTAAACCAAAGTGAATCTAAGAAAACGTTCTCTTTCTTCTTTGGAAAAAAAAAAATGTGACAACGCAGTTTGAGTATGTTCCAATGTCTGTCTTCCTAATCACTCTTTTTCCCAAAAAGGTAATTGAAACAAAATTGACATGAATATGATAATGAACATGTACTGGAAAGACATTCTCAGTGCTCGGTGTGGGAGCTCTGTGTTTGCTCTTTTCCCTGAACATGACTTAGATTCATCCCTTAGCAACCTTTTAGGCATCTAGCAGATATGAGAGAAACAAAGGATAGGTCCTGAATTCATTGATGGGATCCCTTTACAGCAGTGCTGAGAAAATGTTAGGCTGATGTAACAAACATTACACGATACAGAGTTCTCCTTTTCACTGCCTGTGACTTTATCATAGCAAAAATTCTGTTCTTGACCAGCTTTTCTTCTAATGAGAGGGACAAGTAAGTGAATAAACACACTTTTTTGGTGTAAAGTTGTGAGGCAGTTGCAGCTGACTGGTAATTCTGGTAATTTTAGTAATAAAACCACATAAATTAATAGTGATTCCTATCATGGTTGCCCGTGTCAGTCAATATATCTTGATATAAGTGACCAGTTTCCCTTCAGGCGGTCAGGGACCATGAGAGATGCTGCTTCTTCCCAGTGCTAAGAAATCTAAACCTGTTAACTTCCATCTTTCTGTTATCCTTCTTTGCTTAATGGCTATATGCAGTATATTGTTGAGAGTAATGCCTCAAGACACTATATCATTTCAGCTGCCCTAATACTTCCCTTGCTCACTGTTGTGCATAGTCACAGTTAAACCACAGTTTTAACCCTGAGTTTACGTCGCAACTTGTTCTACTCTGACATTTTTTGTACCTGAAGACTGTGTATATGCACAGGAAAGTGATCACTCAGTGCTTTAAATGTTGACTATCTCATTCATTTTACACCATTCTACTACTTACAGCGGTAAACACATGCTTCTGCATGTTTGTAGTTTCCCTTCCGCATTGTTACAAGATGTTTCTCATCTGCTTCCAGAAATAGCTTCAAAATTTGGTTCAAGCTTGGTCTACAATATCTGTATCTTCAATCCCTTAAGTTCCATCCCTCTCCAGCCCATAATGGGATGGAGGTAATTTTTTTGTGTTAAGAAATAATATATAATTGATGGTCTTGTCCTTTCCCTACTATTTTTTACCTTTTCCAACTGGGGAAAAAAACCTTCCAATTTTGGAGATATGACATATGTATGGATAAATACCCAAAGCAAAATGCAATATGACAACAAAAGGTGTCCATAGGTTGAGTCTTTTTCCAGAATAATTATAATTTCAGTCTAATTCTTAATGTCTGAGGAGGATCATAAAGTTTTTTGACTTTTAAAAAAAGTCTGTATACTTGTATTCCATTCTGTTAGTATTATGTTGTTAATATTGCATTCAAACAATTAAAAATAATCAAAATCTCTCTAAATTGTGAAATACACAAGAACTGCATGAGGTAGGTGCTGTGACAGCTTTCCAAAGGAAATGATATCCAGTCGGTTGTTGTCAGCAAGTCTGTGGGAAATGAAGCCTTACACCTCAGCCTCTGAAAAGATTATACAAAAGGAAAGACCAGTGACAGGATGAACTGAATGTTTAACCAGAAAACTGATTCAGACAGCCATTTAGGAGAAATCTGAGGTCATAACAGGGTGAGAAGTTGGAAGACAGTATCTGAAACATTAGGTTTTGTAGATCTTGGAAATGCCACAGCCAACCTTCACAAGCCTATTTATTTTGATCCTCTCAGCTGAGAGTATTTCAACCTTTTTTTATAACCACTGTTTATGGAAAATGAAGTCATTACCTCCACGGCTTCTCCAGCACAATGCACGCCTTTTAACCCACTTAAATGGCATACACATATAAACCCTACTTAACCCTCTCAGAATTACTAGCACTTCTTGCTAATTATTTTTTTCTGCCCGATTTTATAACTGGAGATAGAACATTATCCACATATGGAGAAACAGTGTTTTCAAGCATAGTGTGGTACAAAAGCAGCAATCCCATCTGAATGAACACTTGCTTATGCACATTTCCTGATTAGTCTGTTTTCCTTTGTATCTGAGACTAATGAAAAAGGCCAGAGCTTTCATGGCTGAGAGAGCCGCCAGCATCCACAATGGTCGCTAGTGTTTGGTTTATATGCTCATCTGAGGAAGTTCCCTTAATGAGTATGGAAACTCAAGGATATTTACGGAAAACAAACATTTACATCCCAAACTTAACACCAAAGCCAATTTTGCTCCCAAAATGGCATTGTCACAGATGGAATAATGCACTTCACTCGTAAGAGAGAAGCAGCAATATATTTATTGATATATAACTGTGATTTAACAAAGTTTGATAGTAAATGTGACAGTGGTTTAACAAGATTCGATGGCAAGGGGAATTTGTTTATTTACTTCATGGAGGACAGGGTCAGACAGAGCTGTCAGGGAGACCCTCCCGTTGAGTGGAGGTTCAGAGAGGACCCCCCCTTGCTTCCTAAACTCCTTCTCAGAGAGGAGTCTGGGAGCGGCTGGATCCAATCCTAGTCCCAGACTTGGTCAACTGTTTACGTCTAAAGGATTATATGTTCACAATCACTCTAAGATATAATCTTCGTGAAGCTTCAAAGTTTAGCATGCTATTAGTCACTGCTGTGGCAAAGAATCTCTCAGTCTTGAGAAACCTTGAGGGCGTCCCTACTCAAGGGGAGATCCTGGTGTGCAGCCTGCTCCCATGCAGGAGACCTCAAAGGGCTCTTGGGCTGTTCATCATTTATGGACATAAAATGACTGACTTATGGTCATATTTGCATATCGACCACAGTACCAGTATTGTGGTGAGGTGAGCGCATTGCTCAAGTTAGCCCTTGGCTATTGTGTTGTTATATGTGTCCCCGAAACCATTGGGTTTCGTTGAGCTGGATGCAGCCATCATGACTAGATGCAACCATGACCACCATGGATGGTTATCACTTGGGCAGGGTTACGGGAGATAAAGGTCAGGTTGGGGGCAGAGCACACTGTCACAGGCATCCATAGAAATTCCCTTTCTTTTTAGACAGATAAATTTCTTTGTGTCCAAAGGATGTAATAAATTATGCCTAGAGCCTTTAGTGTATGTGAAAACATCGTGTGTGTGTGTGTGTGTGTGTGTGTACACATTAATAAAATAGTATGAAATTAGTCCCTACCTTCCGCCCACATTATTTCTAGTTTTGAGGAAAAACACCCTACCCTACTGATCTATGGTTATACAACTTTTAGGTACCATCTAGTCAAACTGCCATTGTTTTGGCTAAAATCTTCAACGTTAATTAACAGACTTGCACACAACGCATTCTTTGGTGACTGTCTTCCATGAGTATTATTATTATCATTTTTGTTTTCTTTCTAGAGGAAGGAACAGGTTTGCCTTCCATGATGAAGTTAAGAAGTCTGAACGTACAAAATTTTATACTTCTTTTAACAGCTTCATAAAATTGGATCATAAACGTTTCTAGACTTTGTCATTAGATTTTTAAATATAGTCTTTTTTACAAAAAGAAAATGGACACAATGCAGGAATTTTTTAATTTGCTAATTGAGGCAAGAGTAGTTCTTTATGATCAGATTAATTTCTTTTCCTTTTTGCATTAAAGATAGAAAAATCTGTAATATGTCCAAAAATGTCTTCTGTTTCTTTTGAGACAACTATGACTTGTTCCTTATAATCCTGTAATACTGTCATTGCTATACTAACTCTTTTTTACCAGCCAGTTTGGAAGATCTTGCCCATCCATTTTAATATATATTGTAACTCTGTCCTTCACTGACTTCACCAATTTTCTACTCAGCCTACTAATTATAACTATTATACTGTTGCTGTGCATTTTCTGTAAATATGGACATTTAATGCCTATGGTTAAATTTTCCCACCTTCTCTGAATAGTGAGTTCTGTAAAACTATGTCAATGTATCATATTCTAGATATTGGTAGCAATGGGAAATGTTGGTATTTCAGGCTTCCATCTGTCGCTTCCTGAATTAGGACAATACGCCTCCATCAAATGCCTCTATTTCCTCCTATCATTTTCTGCTGGTCTTAATTTTTATCTTTTCTTTTCCATTTTCCTCTTCATTAATTTCCCACTATTACTGCTCTTTCTTGCGATGCTTTTTCCATCCTTCCTTTCCTTTTGTTTTTATTTCCCTGATCTACTTCTAATAGCAAGTTTTAATCCATATTTGCTCTTATAAAAATCTCTTTAGATGATTCTATAGCTGTTAAACATCACACCCACACAAAGACAGGGGAGAGCTGATGTGAGGTTGACATGCCACATTCCTCTGAAGGCAGGGGCTTGTTAATCTTTCTTCTCCTCTGGCATATATACTCAGGTTGCTTCCTTGCAGCAACTGTTTCTGAGGACTTTGTGCTATTTTGAATTGTGTTTTCTTATTATTGCTGAAGTCCTGGTTGAGGTATTTTTGGGCTAGAGAGACTGATTCAAAATTCACCTTAAAAAAGTCACTCTAAATCCCACCTTTAATGACAGAACTCCTGACAATCTTCTGAAGGATGGGGGAATTTTCTTGCCTATTTTTCTTCTACTGTTTGGAACAAGAATTTCCATTCTGTGAAATTATTCATGTGGATTCCCCAGTTATTTAATTAATGCGTATATGTACTTTTCAGTAAAATATTTTATTGTGGTCCCAGCGACGTTCTACTTTAATCCTTTCCTCTATGAAATATCTACATAATATATAAAAATTATAGGGGGTTTTTTCAGATAGTAATTTCTAATGAGAAGTAAAGGAAAAGAAAACTGTTTAAAACATAGAAACCATTTGAAAGTCAAAGATAATTTAAAATGAAGGCTCCTTAGAAAGCAGCCATGAGTTCAGACACAAGCGCAGGGAAATTTTGAAGAAGTCATGT
>SAYO01023734.1:54041-65082 GCA_004023745.1 Recurvirostra avosetta | reverse complement strand
CTCCTTAGAAAGCAGCCATGAGTTCAGACACAAGCGCAGGGAAATTTTGAAGAAGTCATGCTGGGAAGAGGGAAATGTAAGAAGTACCACCAAACACAGTTATTATGCTCTTGAGTTTGAGCCTGTATATATGAACATCCTGGCCAGAAAGAAAATGCTAGTTTAATGTTTTAAATACTTATAATTTTCTTCAACATAGCAAACATTAAACACCAGCTGCTTTTTATTTTACTTCGGTCTTCACGCTGAACTCCTGAGTATCTTCCTTGATGTTCACAATGTACCCTGGAGAACGTCTGTAATCTCTGGATTCACTAGATGTTACGTGCTTCTTGATTCAAAGTGCCATTTTGGAATTTTGTCTCAACTTTGGTAATTTCAGTCAAGTAGATTCTGAGATTACCCATAGCATATAGTCTTGTTGGGTACATGGAGTGTCGTTTGTTCTTTGTCAGTGTGGTTTTTTCCAACAACAATCATATTCATTTCTGATGAAAACACTCATGCATTTTTCTCCTTGATTAAGTCCCTTACTGCATTTTTGGTTCCTATTATAATTTTCTTTTCTGTTTCCTTTCTTTTTCCCTACAAGTTTGTTTGAAGGTTTCAAGAAGAGGCTTTGCATCCTGTGCCTCCCCAGGTAGAGCTTCATCCATTCTGTTGTAAAATGGTCTTTGAAGTCCTGAGGCTACTTCCTTTCATTTGCAATAAATACTCCTTATTAAGGTCCTCCTTTTTCTGTTGCTCACAGCAACATTGTCAACAAGGGTACAAATTGTACAGAATGTGGAAACGGGGAGGTTTTGCCTTTGTTCCCTGCATGTATAGAGTTTGTTTCATAGGGGCTTGCTGAAGCTGAGGGGAGGGAGGAAACCATTTCTTTGATGCTGTGGTACCCATTAAAAGCAATTAACCTTACTGGTTATGGTTATATTACTCTCTCTGAGGGATCAAAATGGATTTTTAGTTTGAGAAAAATCTGAGGGAGGCAGAAGGTGTGGAGGGAGAGCCCGTGGGTTTGTCTGAAGATAAAGAACCACATGAAAGGTAAAGTGAAAGCGAATGGAAAGTAAGAGTCAAGGAGGTCTCTGAGTCCAAATTCTGGACAAACAACATTGTTTCACTTGCCTCTACAGGTGTTTTTGAATGAACTAACACTGAAAATATATCACCCAATTTCAGTTACCGCTGAAATATCCGCAACATCTGTGAGCATTAGGTTTTGCACTAGAAGGCTTTGGCTAATATGGGATACCCAAGGACGACTCCTGGGCATGGCTTTTTTTGTCCCCCTAAGTACTGATGCACCTTCACCTTTTTACCTGTGGAGACATCTTTCAGTGGTGCCATCCAGACAGTGTTCATTGCTTTGTATCATTCAGATTATATACCCACTGTGCCTTTTCACCGCTTTGCCACGTGGATCCCATGCTTTTAGAATGAGCCCTTCTTTGCACAATTTCTTTACCATAGTCAACTGATATGTTGCAAGCACAGTAAGCTGACATAGTCATGGAGGCAGGTCAGAGATTCCTTCTCCTGACACATGGGAATTAATTTAGAGTGCATCTCATAGGTGGTTTCCCCATACCCTTTACAGACTATAGGCAGGAGTAAGGCAGATATGCAGCCTCTAAGCAGCATTTCACTGAAGGTAAAGCAGAGGCTTAAGCACCTGAAGTTGGCTCCTGCACAAATGTGTGAACTCTTCTGCAAGTCTTGACCAGGAACATTCAACACTGACCCCATCCACTGCTTATTTGATATCATGTAGAGTGGTGATACAGCTCCCTATGCTCTATGATTCGTTTCATCACTTCCAAACTCAGTGTTCATTTTATCACTGTCAAATTCAGTGTCAGATTTCTCCCAGAAGGGGAAGATCAAAAAATTCAGATGTTTTCACATGTGACATGTTCATTGTTCTCTTTATGAACATATAGAAAAATATGCATATGTGCTAGAGGTTATTGTATCTGATACTGTACTCACTGTTCCTGATTCTTCAGCTAAACTCGTGAAAGTACAGGACAGTTTTAGGTATTGGATTCTTTCCTTTGGTTCCTGCAGTCAGGGTAGACTGCTGCCTGCCAAATTTTTAAGCATTTTAAGAAATAGTAGGCAATAGTAAGATTGAGTGATGATCCCATTTATCAATTTTATTTTGTTTTTAAATTTTTATCATTCCTTCATTATTCCTGAGGTTTATTAAGGTTGTTTATTTTCAAGGCATATTAAATGCACAGAATATTATCTTGATTTTTCTTTTAACTTCAGCTACATGTTGGTTTCTTGCATGACCTAGAAAATACTGTTTCACTTATTTTTCCTTCCTCCTACACTTAGTATGCTTTCTGATCAGTTAGTGTAACAAAAGGATTCTCAAGCTGTCTTTAGCATAACTAAATCCCTCAGACTAAAATTCCTAAAAGCAAATGCTTTGTATTCATGTTGCTTTTGGCACTGCATCTTTCAAAAACTCTCCTTGCATTAGCAAAAAAAGGGATATACATTGGTCCTCCTATTTCTAGTGTTGAAAAGTCAAAGAAGAGAAAGTAGAAATAGCCCATGATCTAATGAGTAGTTGCCAATATTTCAAAATGTCATTTTATTCAGCTGACCTTTTTTACATCCTTAAAGGGTGACAACAGTAACAGTAACAGAATCTATCTGGTGTGAAATACGTCCATTTGAGTACAAATGGCTGAAAGACAGATGCTTTTTAAGTAAAATGATCATGTACATGAAAATGCACTTTGAATTCTTAACAACATTGAGAATAAAACCTAGCAGATTGAATCTTGATTATGTTTTGTGCAATACATAAATGCATCTTGTCAGCTTTTATTGTTAACAGATGTCTGCATCTGGGTCTTGTTTTTTCTTAAGTTGTTGTAGTAATTGCATGGAACTGCTGTTATCCATCTCTTGGGTAGTTCTCTATGCAGATCTTAATGCTCTTTCTGAATGTGAGGCAGCAAATATTCATGTGCACAGTTGCCTACTTTTCCTGTGATAATTGGTTTGTGGTGAGTCTTGTACTAAATCAGCCTAACACAGAGGTGGTTTATATTGCTTATGGAATAAGAGTTCATTTACAGTGATGACACAATCCCATCTTTCCTTGGGATGTCTCGTCATTTAAACAGCTGCAGGTAACACCAAAGCCATGATGTCATATCTAGAATGGAGAAGTTACCTGATGGGAAAACAAATAGCAACAAACCACTGTGGACAGAAGTTTCCTAATTTGTTAATTTATGTGATTGGTAGTGGAGCTTTACTGGTGAGACAGGCTCTGTAGTGTAGGGAGGGAAGAGACAGCACAGTGATTTGTCTGTTTCCACTCTGTGGTGGCTTTGAGCTGGAAGCACCACTGGACTTCGTGAGATATAGCTATGCCCCTCTGAATCAAGGATAACAGCTACTGTTTATATGGACATTACTACCTGTGTCTAAAAAAGATCACTTACCTCATGCATGCAATTAGATCTCTGTGTTGGCACTTATTTAGGCTAACAGTTGTTTCCCATGTACTTTAATCTGGAGGGGTACGAAAAGGAAAGGTGCTAATTTTCTTCAGCCTCATGCATTTTATTCTTAGGAGCCAATGTTCTGCCACCAGAAATTCCCTGCCAAAAAATTTGGGGAGTTTCTCTCTCCAACCTGGACTTTCCAGCAATAGAGATACTACTCCAAGAGCAAAGTGTTGTCAGTAAAAAAGTCCTCCTCCATGTCTTTATGCCAGCAGTGCAGCAGTGTGGTGATAATTAATAAGCCTCCTTCCAGCTTTGTGAGAGGCTGTTCTCCTGCTTCATGGGCTTAGGCTATAAAAGATGTTATCAAACCTAATTTTACAGACAAACTTAGCTGAGACCAGCCACACACTTTCCCCTGGTGTCTGACTTGTTGTATTAACCAGCACGTTGGATAAAAGTCTTTTCAAGGTTGGGTTGCCATTGTTGCTAGGTTACCAGCCTGATGCAGAGATTTGCATACATACTCACATTATTGCCTCAATTGCTTTTCTCCCCCCAAAAAATAAAGATCGTATAAAACATAAAGTTCTGCATACAGTGCCAGTGTATTTTCTTTTGATTGTGAAGGGTATTATTCCATGAAAATCTGATAGCACAATCTGCAAGGTGTCTGACCTGTTTTCCTTCACTCTAGTAGCAACAAAGGCTGCAATGTCTTGTGTCCGAAAAAACATGCATACAACTGCCTTTTACAGCAGCCAGGCTGTTGGCGGAGAGCAGTCACAAAAGACAGCAGTTCTCCTGTGTTATTATCATCGGACAGGAAGACAACTCTGAAAAAGAAAACATTTTTCTATTTGTTATTTGTCCTCCGGGGCTACATGCACATTATCAAAACTAAACAGTGGTGGGAAACAGTCAATGTGGGCACTAATCCATACTATTAAATTTTTAGCATGATCCCTGGCATGGTTTTATCTATGCTGACTAGCTCTCCTCCTGACAATGACTGAGCACAGTTTGGTGCTAGCCCATGCAAAGCCTAGGCTCAACTGGCAGATTGCACATATGACCACCTAGTTCCCAGGGTGGGAAATGAGTTTAACACTGTGGAGCTGAGCTGTGCTGTTCCACTTGGCCAGAAAATACTGCTTAAGGGAGTACAGGCATAGTAAGAGATTGTCTGCATCACAACTGTTGACTAACTGGTATATATGTACTTCTCTGTTGCTTTTAAAATTTGTATTGCTTCACTCATATACATTGCCATATACATGGAGCTTTAGGACTATAGAAAATTAACTCATTCACAATACAAAACCAATTCTTCATAACGATCCTTAGACTCCAAAGATCTTCTTCTCCTTATAATGGTGAGCCTGTGAGAATCAAGTCATGCTCAACGTGGTTACCTTAACTTGCAGCAGAAGGAGGTTGAGGGGTACATCGGTGCAAGGCATGACAGTTCACGCACCAGGTGATTGTATTTCTGAAGCTTGAAGAGGCATTTGGCCTGATAATGTTTTTAGGGCACATTATTCTGACTCAAAGAACTTTAAACTTCCCTGACTCTGAGAGATCTCTGGCTTTCCTTGGGAGTCTGCTATCAGATCCGCAAGTCAGAGACTTCAGTGACGCCTCTGTCCTTTCCACGTTAGGTACAGGCTCAGTCTTTATTCAGGGCAGTGGCAATGAGTTAAAGAAATGAAGGAAACCTCTCTTCAGTTCTTGGACTGCTTGAAAAGGTACCTCTTCTTTGCTGCTGTATACATTCATATAACATTCAGCACCTTTGAAGATAATTAATGTATGCTGCTGTTACATATAGACGCCTTATGCTACATATGTTGCGTATACTTGGTTTATATTAGTCGCACACCTGGTGTGAGTCTTGGTTCCTGTATTTTTCACACCTGCTAATATACGACCTATGGCTTAACTACAGCTGTCACTTCAATTATAATTTACAGTGAGATTTTCACTTTCTGCCCTGCAGGGAATGAAACTGCGGTCCACATACAAAATCTTTTCCATCTAAGCACACAATAAAATGTGTTTTATGTCTTTGTCATCTCTCGCTATTGCTGTATATAACTGTCACTTCCTTTCTTTTAATGCTTTTAAGCAGTGTCAGCTTTTTCCCACATGCCAGACTCACAGGATCACATCTCCTGAGGTGAAGTAAATAGAAGATGATGGAAAAACAAAACTTTCACAGTGAAGTCTAGTTTGCTTATGAAATACTGAATATGGCCATTAAGACATCAAAGTCTGCAGCAGAAGTGCCAAAATCATGTTACATAGTTAGCTAAATCAGATTTCTTGGTCCACACTAAATGGGTCAAGTTTAGCTAAAACCACATATTTTTAATAAATTCTGTAAAGTCTAAGTAATATTGGTACAGACTGAGATGGATCATTGCCTGCTGCATGCTGCCTTAACCACTAATAATTTTTTTTTAATGCAGTTGTTTACTTAAAAAAAAAAAAAAACAAGCATACACTTCTTCATGTCATTTTGAACATTGAGTTCAGGTCTGAATTCATTAAGCCAAGGCAAAACTGTAAACTATGTAATGGCTGCTATATTTAAAATTACATATTCTTTGCTCATTCTCCGCATTCAACTCTTCCCCTGCTATTTGATGTTCTAAACAGAAATAGGGCACCCGTCATCCTTCAAGAATTTGTTGCACGTAATTACAGAGAGATGCCTGGATTCTCTCACAGGGTGCAACAATTAATAGGGCAAGGTATTTTGTGCAAATGTCTGACCCTGCTCTTCCAGCACTGAGACGGCAAATAAATAAAGAGAAACAGTACTTGTACGTATTAACAGAAGAGTGTAGTTTATTATAACTGTTAATGTGTTGTCCTCTGTCAAGATTGAGTCTCGCTTTTTTTCTTCACTCAACTTGATTTCTCCAGCTGTCATTGTTCAGCTATTTTACCTTCCACATGAGACATTTTCAGAAGCCGAAATGCTTAACAGCTAGTCTCCGCAAGCAGTGTTTCCTATTTGCAGCTGCAAGCCTGCATTACAATTCTGTAATATCGCCCACTTGGTGATCAAGGCCCTGGTGAACGTAAATTCCGTGAGAATCAGAAGAAGCTGGAAAGGTTTGTTTATTTATTTATTTACATTTTAATTTTGCTCTGCTACAGAGGACAACTAATAAGTAAAATCATTTAAAACACGGGCACTTTCTTCAGAAAGTATACCTATCGTTTAAGAAAATTGTTTCCTTAATATCATGTTGTGCTGAATAAAGATGAGACACAGAGCTAAATGTACGTTGACTGATATTCATGGCAATGAGGAAGTCTAGGGATGGCTGTTCTGGTGTGAACATCCTATTCTTTAACAAGGTGCAAAAGAGAGAGTGTTTTCCACTTGGAATATCTTATTTTTTATGTGAAATGATGATTTGCTGTGTTTGTGGAAAAGGTGAAAGGTTGAAGTTATGGTCTCCTCCTGCCATTTCAGACACTCTTCCTGCAGCTGCTTCTGCGTTTATCCTCAGTCTTTAATTTCTTTCCTCTTACAAGCCAAGAGGGAAAACATGCCAGTGAATAGTTGCCCAGATCTTGTTGTAGTTAGGTCTAACCCTGCATAGGGTGACACCAGGAGAAAGCATCAGCGTTGCAGCTAGGAACGAGAGAGAGAAAGGAGTGAGTCTGCACAATGACTGCAGGTGCTGGGATGGGGCTATGCTTCATGTTCCTCCTTCAGAGGGAATGTCTCCATCTGCTGCTCTACAAGTTCTTCATTCTACCTATGCAGAAGCCCTGTCTTCACTGAAGTAGCTCCCACAGAAGGCAAAGATGCTCCTTCCCTATGTCAGAACAGCCCAGGCTGAAAATAAATATATAAAATGAGATGGAAAACACCACAAAAGCAAAGCTGCTAAGCCTTAATGCTTTTGTGAGATCAGTCTCACTTTCATTGTGTTTTTTGCCAGAGGCCATGGGAAGAGTTTTCCACTGACAACCCACCTTGCAGAAAAGGTGGAGAATGCTAACAGAGCTCCAGCCCTTGTGATAATGAACCTTCTGGAGAGGGGGAACCGAGGAGCCCATCTTAGTATCTCTGAGAGGCACACATGAAGGGACACCATGTCACCGGGATCTCTATTTCCACTGCACTTTCATTTTGGAGGCAACTCCATATTTGCTTGATCCTTCCTCTTCTCAGCGGTCAGAGCACAGTGGAGTCACCTCAGCACCTCTTGCTTATATCCCACCTTCTTTCTGACTGAGTCACCTCTGTGCTCGGCTGGTCTGGGTCAGGATGTGACTCACAGAGCCTAAGGCCACCCTGTGCAACCTTCAAACCCTTCTGTGGTGAGAAAAAAAAAAAAAAAACCAACCCAAAAAAGCCATATTATTTTGTCTGCTGTTTCACAGAGTATTCTTGCTTCTTTGCGTCTTCTGTGATTACAGACCTGTGCCCTTGTCCCAGCCTTTACTTTTCGCTGCTCTGGCTCCTCTCATGTCACCATGTGGTTGACCCAGGATCTCCTCTTCCAGCTGCTCAAGCACTTAGTGCCTGGCCAAAGTCTTCCCCTAATTCTCTCAGGATCTGAAGGGAGTGTCTTGGGGGGAGGTACGTAGTAGATTGTGCTGCTTTTGCGAGTGTGGTTCCCCCTCCTGTTGCTGGAATAAGGTGGGGACCGCTGTAGGAGTTCATTTTATGTAAAAACCGCAATTTCTGCAGCTCCACTGTGGGCTGCACAAAGCCCTGCCCATTCCCCCATGAGTCCTCAGCCAGTTTCTGTCCCACCACACTGTCCATCCCACATGGTGAACTGCTCCTCAATGAGCATTAAACTGCTTTCACTGGGAACAACTGCCTTCTCAGATGTAGATTGTTATCCTGGCAGTGATCTGCTCATATGTCTGTCACAGAGGGTCAGAAGCTGCACAGGCCAGATGCAGAGTGTTTGATAGAAGCTGTTGCCTCTGATCCTGCAACGTTTTTCAGGATGTAGGCACTGACGTGCCTTCTCAGGAGGGGACATTGCTGGAGAGACGCGCATGATCTTGGGGAGAAAGTCGTGTCATCTCTTGTCTTTGAAGTATCAGGAAGGAGCCTCTCACAAGGAAAACATAATAGACTTTCGTTCTGCTTTACATCCAGATTGCCACTGGCTCTAGTTACCAGCCTGATAGTAGAAAGCTTTTTCATTTCTTTGAGAAACTCTGTTCTTTTTTTTCCTTTTTCCTGCTGAGAGCAGTTTCATTATCAGCCCAAAGGTACTTCAAAGGCAGAAACGCAGCCCCAGGAGTCAAAGCTGTCTCTGAACATACACTTTACATTTGTCATTAGTATTTCTGAGTTCCAGAGTGACTGGACTTGATTTATTAATTTTTTATTATTATTTTATGTCAGTTTGGGTTTTTTTTTTCCAGAAATCAGATTTTACAAATAATCTTTTTCCTTTTTCTTGTTCTTCCTTTGGCTCATTGAACCAGTGGGTCAATGTTATAGCCAGTACATTAGAAATGCCATTCTTCCAGATTAGCTTTGGCTGAGTGTAGATTATTCCTCTGGCAACAGGGACTAGGTATTTTGGGCAAGCCTGTACATATGTGGGATACAGCATGAGGGAAAGAATGAGGCAGAACTGGGGGGAAGGTGGTGAGAACAAGGTGGGCAGTAATGCTAATTCTAACTTTGACAATGGCCATTTCTGCATCCCAAGGAATTTTCCACAGCTTCTTCCCTCGTCTCTAAAGTGAGGATGGAAGAGAAAGCTTCATCTCGCAGCCCTGCTCTTGAGCTGGCAGCCTCAGCCACCCAAAAGCAGCATATGCAGAGGAAAATCTGTGCCAGTGTCTGCAACTCTTGCTCTTTTCAGGGGCTTGTATCTAGCAAGAATCATCTGAGATGTTTGCTATTGATCACTTTCTGCAAAGTCCAAACTCCATTGACATGCAGTTCTCAGTGTAAGTGTTCACATTTTTCTGGCCAGGGTCTAAATGAGCCTCTTTGCAATCCTTATTCCAGTTCTCCTCTCTGCAACTCACTTCTTTAAACCTTTCCCAGTTTCTTTTCATCTGACCTCACGGTCATATTTCACTGTTCTCATCCTGGACTACTCTTGTTCAGCTCTTGTTCGATTGTCATTCACCTTCTCCTTTACCTCACCAGTTTATTTTTCTTCCAATTTCCAAATCGTCAGTCTCTTACGTTCCTTCTTATAGGGGGATGACAGAGCCTGTGCTAAGCTTAACCAGTGAGCTTTTTGTTTTGTCAGTATGCAATGACGAGGTTAACTTTTTCCCAAAGGCAATTCAGTTTCTCAGAACACCAGTGGGCTGTTGAATCGATATACGCAGTTAGATATTTTCAGTTTTAAAGTGTGGCTCCCAACAGGGTTGTGCTAACAGGGTCAGTACACTTCAAGTGCCTTGAATTCACAGGGGGAAGGAAGGGTGCACAGTCAGAAAACTGAGCATGGATTAAAAGCATGCTGGGTTTACTATTTTTTTGTTGTTGTTGTTAAGAAGCTTTGTACTACTTTCTAGGACTATTATTAATTAGTAATCAAAAAAACCTATCAGACATAACAGGGAGAACAAGTTAAATTTTAACAATGCTGCAAGTTGTTATTATTGGATTCAGTGTGCAGTACAACCGGATTGAACAATGAACCATGAAAGCCATTTACAGCACATTGGAAAGTTTCAAATGGAGCTGATGAAAAATAAAAGTACTGGAAGAAAATCTGCAGTGTAATTTTACAGGACATGGCTTCTGGCTGTTTGCAGGGTTGTCCTCATGGCTTTTTAACAAGTTAAGAAAAGGATTCCATGAAGGAGACAAGCTTTTTATTGATCTGCAACAGTGTCTGGTGACCAGAGAACTTCAAGTGTAGATTATGGGAGAATAATTTCCCTGCTTTTAAGAACCTAGTCACTTTGGTTCATTGTCTCCTATGTATATACTTATGTATATATAGCACCTTGGAAAAAAATAGACTTTTCTTTGACTGGTTACTTTGCTCGGAAAAATAGATCCAGGCAGGTGTAGTAATGCTTGGACTTGTTCTATTACCATATGGAAGCTGATACTCATTATCCACCAAGATGTGAACTCCCGCTGTTGAAGGCTGTGGACTAGTATACACACCAAACTACTTTCCTAGCAAAGCTGAAAGAAGAACCTCACTTATAACTGTGTCACCTCCCAGCTTCTTGGGTACCCTCCAACTTCTTGTTGGCAGGACAGTATGAGAAGCTGAAAAGTCCTTGACTGCTTAACAACAACTAAAATATTAGTGTGTTATCAACACTATTCTCATCCTAAATCCAAAACACAGCACTATACCAGCTGTTAGTAAGAAAATTAACTCTATCTCAGCCAAAACCAGCACAGTATCCACCCGTTATTCGATACCATTTACATCATGCTCAGGTACCACGTCATCCAATATATCCTCATTAACCACCCCTCTTCCCATGCTTTGATATAATACACAGATATCATTCCCTTAGTGTATGGACCACCACTGTAAAATGTCAGTAAAATGTCCACAAATTTCATAGAATCATAGAGC
>SAYO01023734.1:39326-53791 GCA_004023745.1 Recurvirostra avosetta | reverse complement strand
AGTGATAAGGTCTCCCCTCAGCCTCCTCTTCTCCAGGCTAAACAGCCCCAGTTCCCTCCCGTGTCCACAAAATGTCCACTGAGTTCATTTAGTCCATGACTTCAGGCTCCATCTGTTACGGTGGTCATTCAGGGCAGGAGAGATAGTGTCTTGCGTGGAGTTACTGGGCACCAAAGCCAGCTCAGGACAGGTCACTGCTGCACTTGCACTGCTTCTTGTAAGGTTTCTCCTCCATTGGTTCAGCTGGTTCCTGCTACAGTAATTCCTACAACATGCAACTCAAATAATCGAATCATGATTCTATGATTGGTGTGGATAGATAAAGCCTTTGGCAGTAGGAATTTGGTGACCATGTACTGTGGAAAGAGGGTATATTATGCCACTATTTGAAGATGATCTTTCAGGAACTACCTGTGGGAGATCATTGATAGAGAAAATGGCTTTGAAAGAGTGCGATTGCTTTCAGCCTGTGCTTTCTTGTGCTGAAGGAGGATGAGATCAAGCACCCTATATCCGAGGTAGGGGTGCATATGAGGGAATGAAGTATACGGCACTTATCTTACTCTTGAAAAAAAAGGAGGCAACACGCTATATGGACATGGTTAACTGAAGGGCTTGTGCACAAGGACAACTGCTGGAAGAACAACGGCATATGCAGTAAGCAAAGAAATCTACTACTACAGCAGGAACCAGCAAGGCAGTGTGTGTCCAGAGTGGCCTTTATTTTTATAGTTCTTATTTACAAAAACCTGAATATAGTTCTTATTATAAATAACTGAAGTATTTTGTTACAAAAATGTTTCTAAAGTCCGTTCATTTCCCTTCAGAATAGTGGAGATACCCTTGTTCTGCTCTCAGTTCCATAAAGAGTAGACCTGACGTACTTTCAAGTTTCATTACAAGAACCCCTCTTCAAAAAGCCTAAGATTAAATCATTAGCCAACTTCTGAGGCAGAGATTCAAAGGTTGCTCCTGGTATTCAATGGTTTTAAGGCCTGAGGGGGGCCATTAACAGCTTCTAGTCTGTCCCCTTGTATAAAGTGGGTCACATCATTTTACTCAGTGCGAGGAAATTTTATAAGGCTTTGCAAAATGAAACTCAGAGTTCAAAATTACAAGGGAGAAAATGCTTGTAAAAGCATCTATGATATTTCTGCCTATTACTTTAAGAAAAGGAAAGTCTGCAAATGGACTGAATATAGCAGAGGGCTTCTTGAGGATGAGGGAACTGGCAGGTTTGGAAATGGAACCTTTAGCTTTGAAAGACAAGAGAGGGGACTTGTGGGGAGTTTGTTGTGCCATAGGCTCCTGGTCTAATGACACACCAGCCAGACACAGAGGTAGGAGGAAAGTAATTTTGCAAAGGGCATTGCTGTTACAGTACTTACCATGCTTTTTGATCTCTTTTCTTCTTTCCTTCTCAGTAATGCATGGGAAATGGATGAAGGGGTGCATTTTACATAAAATAAACTAGAATAGTTGGTGCCATTATCTGACACGATCTGGGTTCTCCTCTTGAAATGCATGTGTTGGGGTGAAGTGCAGGCAGAGAAGGCACCATGAAAGTGACCAAGGAATGGGAATTTTTTGTTAACCCTTGGTTGGATCAAGGTGAAAAAGTTAAAAGGATGAAGAAGGAAGAGGAGGGAGGGAAAAAGAGGAGGGAGGGAGAAAGAAAAAGAAGTATGTATTGCTGGTGACAATATAATTCAGTGGTACGTTTATGGTCTGGGCATGCACACGCAGCTTTTGTAGGTAAAGGGGAAGGTGACAGTGAGTTCACTAGGTAAAGACTCTTATTCCTGAACTGGCGGCACGTTTTATTGCACCCCACTGCAGGAAGATGCAGGGCTGAGCCAGCTGAGGAGGAGCATTATGGAAATGGGGTTTGCCTGAAGTACAAGCTGCGCTGTGCTTGTCAAGCTGTGCTTGTCAAGAAAAGGCAAGATTCGTAGACACTCTGTGCTGTTCTTAGCAGTGAAGATGTCACAGAGTCATTCCCACTGCACGCTGACCTCCCCTTCTCCTTCACCCCTTCCAGCCCTCTTTCTCCATAAAGCACAAAAAGAGAAGACCACACAGGAAGCATTAGATCTGGCATTATTACACAAGTAAGACTGTTAGGCAGATTCAGACATGAAATAAACCCCATCTTATAAGCAATAGAAATAAAATTGGCTGAATGGTATTTGGGAGAGCTTGGGCACAGAGAGCTGGTACTGAGCATGGTCTAGAATGAGAGCCATCAATATTTTGCTGTGCCTTAGGGTGACCTTTGTACTTGCCCAAATCCCCTGTAGTTGGTAGGAACTAGCTTGAACATCACATAACATCAAGATCTTAAACTCATTCTATGCAAACTTCCAGCTCTTTCTTAATTTCTCTAGTCTTTCTCTCTTTTTGTCCCTCTTTACATTGCTTATCAGATCTTCGTATCCCCATGGTTTCAGTTCTACAGTGACAGCATCTCACTGGTTTGTTCATGTTATGGTTGAATTCATATTTTACAGAGCATTTTCCCCGGGTTCACCTGGATCCTGCTGTGACCTGGAGGCTGGGTCCCCATTCTCTAAAAAATCTGAGTTGTAAAAGGCAGATAGGTATTTTTCTACAGTAAGACAAAATTGGATGATATGGAAGCTGTGATATCCCAGTATTATCAGTACAATCTGCAGAGCAGCACAGTGAAAGGTTGATGTGTTTTTTTTTTTCTTTTGTAAGTCAGAGGTGTTGAAGATGGAATGATAGGAATTGTGGGATCCCTGATTGAAAAATAAATGCCTTTGAAATAAATAAATTAAATAATCCTGTACTTACTGAACTGTAACACTGTGTTTGGTCTGCTAGTTTTGATGATTCTGTGTGTGTGAGAGAAACATTAAGAGAATGTTGAGAATTCTTTCATCTTTTATCACATTTACGTACAGATTCACCTCTCTGGGATGCTGGACTTTCAGATCATTAGCGCAGAGTCTCCAGGCTAGCAGAACTTTATCGTGGTGCATTCAGGTGGACCAGTAGGATGAAGTGCAATCTTCTTCCAGTTTTTGCAGTGGTCTTTGTACTACAGCAAGTCAGAGCTTATGTGCCAAAACACCATGACTGAAGAGGTGAGTCCCAGGGGAACATAAGCTGCCTCAAAGCTGCAATCCTGAGAGTTTGCCTGGCCTACCATGTTACGTAGGGATAGACTGCCTTGTGGTAAGAAGTGACAGATCAGGCCACAGCCTCTTTTATATATGACTAAATTGCTGTAAAATATATAGATAAAATACTATTAGAAAGAGTGGGAAAATGACTTTTCTAAACAAAGTGTTGCTTTCTTCCATGTGTCTTGCAGGGGTTGGTGAAGTGGGTGAGGACACATGTTCAGAGCACTGGGGATGCGTAAGCTCAATAGGAAGTACTTGATCAGATAATACAAGCATACTGAGCTTTGTGGAAAAAAATGACTAGAATGAGGCAGAGGGTGTTTATTATCATTACAAGGTAAAGAAGGCTGCAAAGTAGATTGGGTCATAGAGACTGATAGAGCCACTCCTTTGACATGACTCACCTTCTCAAGAGCTCCCCACATTGCTGGTGCTGTGATCATGGACTCTGCTAAGAGGAGGAACATCAACCGCTGCTGATGGGCCAGTCTATGGCAGCAGGGAAGAGATGGAAGGAACCTACGGGGAACATGCAAATCCCAGTGGATATTTGGGAAGTAGCCTTTGTGGCACAGGCTCTCACTGCAAATACAGCAAATAGAATGGCATATAGCAAAAAGATGGGATTAGTTGGTAAACTATCCAATTCCTTCCCCCTCTTTTGCTTAAGTTACTGGTGCCTGGACAGAGTGAGAGAAGCTTGTGATGATCCTCAAATGTATCATAACCCCACTTGTCAAGTTCTCTAGCTTTCACTCTACTCTGCAGGACTTCAGCTACATGGGTATTTGTCCATGGTTTTGGGTGTTACCCTTGGTATAAACCTGCACATGTTTTCCAAATGGCTGGAGCTACTGAAATACAGTCTCTGTTTTCTTTATGGTGTTATTAAAATTGAGTCATTTGACAACACAGCATCATGGTCAGTGATAAGCTGTGCGTCCTCTAGTGTGTAGAGTTCAGTTACTGGCAGAATTAATGGACCAGCAATTCTGTCACCTCTGATTTGATAATAGCTTTACTATTCTGTAGTTGAATATTCTGTTGTCGAATATTCTGTTGTCAACAAAATGATAATGTCCACGAGGTCCCTGTTTTCTCTTTGTTCAAGTTTTTAGGCAGGAGTCCTGCAAAGACACAGCCTTACTTAGTATTGGTTTTGGCAGCTAAAGGAGCTTCTTTTCCACCTTGATCCAAGACACTTGCTCTTTTGTGACAATGAATGGAGTGAATGGCAGTTCCCCAATTGCCTGGACATCCATATATCTGCGGATGATTTATAACAGCATCAAGACTTTTGTTAGGCTGCTAAGCCCGGAAGTATATTTCTTACAGTTCTGTCTGAATCTGCCTAGACACAGAATTATATTAACCTAATCTTGATGCATTGACATCCCAGAATTTTTTTTTTAGTCTTTTGAGCAAGCCTGTTGACCATTATTCTCCTGAAGATTTATATAGCAGCATGAGAAATGAGGTACCATAATAGTTATCACAGTATGAGCTGTCACCTTTCTGTTCATGGAAGCCGATGATGTTTGCATCCTGGAGTGCCTGAGCAATGATCTTGTTATCCCATCTGACGGTAAACAACTGCACCACTTCTCTGAAAAACTCGACAAGTTCATATATGTTAGCAGGGTGCCAGTGGCTCTTGCTCCTTCACCCTCTGACGTTGATACTTTCACATTTCTGCTGCAGTTGTGGTTGTTGCCAACTGCTTCTGGCTGGAAAACTGTGAAATTTCAATCAGTGCATCAGTAGAAAGGGCAGGAAGAGACACTAATCAGCTTTCAAAACGCTTGCAGAAGAAATAGATCCATTTGACAACTTCCCTCGATTTGTCTCTCTTCACTTAAAAGTAGGAAAGGTTTTAGGGCTGTTTTAGCAAGTTGGGGGTTTTTAACCTGTTTTTCCTGCTCTCTTTCTTTCACGCCATACATGTGTTATGTGTCTGCTAAGCAGCTGTAATATTGCTCCCTGCATGGCTGATTAAGGTAGCGGAAAATGCCTTGCATGAATGCTTACTGTAGCGGGGCAGAGTCATCACAGCCTTTGCACCGTACTCACCGTGGGTTTGGCTGCCGTTTACTTGAGCAAGAATAGCGCACAAATTCTCATAATGCATCCACAAATTCTCATAGCGCATCCGCAAATTCTTATAATGCATCCAACATAAAGTTCCTCTGTGGAACCACAGCCCTGTTTCTCTGATCACCTGGCAGCTTGTATGAATGATGTTTTCTTTAAATTATGAAACCAGAGAAAATATTGAGAACCGAGATGAAGCACAGAGATAGCTATGGAACATGAATGCACGTGCTTGTAGCCATACTCTGTATTGAAGTGGTTTGCCATGAAAGACTATACTACAGATCTTGAGAATGAGCTGGAAAACTTCTAAAAATCAGAGAGGAGATGTTAGTGGGTAGCTAATAGGAAGTTTTTTAAATGGCCTGTCATCCGCATGGCATATGACTGCATAGTCAGTTTTGGGATTACCATCTGACCTACTCCATGTGCTACACCTTTACGTTTTCTTAACGAACTAGATTTTGTCCTGAACACCAATGAAGCACTAGACAAGTGCAAGTCGAGGACGTTTAGACATGGTAACAACTGTATAAAACTGACAGGATACACAGAACCCTGTGTTTTGGAAAACTTGTAGCTGAGGTAGGTTGCACGTAGGTGCCTTGTGTTTTGGGGTACCTTGCACAGAAGGATGTAAGGGAATTGTTCTCTGAATGTTTCCCAGATTTACGAGGTTATATTTGCTTTTAGACTCTGAGTGAAAGTAATCGCCATTTTATCTGTGACTTCTATACATGTGACTCTCTTGCTTATGGAATTACCCTGTGAGCAGATACATCAGTCCCCAAATGCTCTTGAAAGGTATTTGCTCAAAAGGGGGATTTTGCATACAAATAGTGATATAAAAGAATGCTGAAATCTTTCTGTCAGTTTAAAAAGAAGCTCGCTGCCTGGGATATTTCAAGGCTGCTTCCCTACTGGTTTTATAGGTCCACCAGAGAGCTGAGGAGCAAGAACCCAGGTTCTCAGTGTCTCCAGAAGCAGCTTTGTTCCTTGTCACAGCCAGTTTCTCACCTAGTGCAAACAGAGCTTCTAACGCCGTGCGTGTAGGAGGCAACATTAACCACCAGAGCTGACACTACTGTTCAATAAATGCCAGTAGGATAAGGAGAGGTGGGGGATTCTTTGGAGGAGGTATCGATGTTTCCTAGGCAATGCTGACAAAAGCATGCTGCCTCTAATTGGCTCCACTACAAATATTTACAGCTGTGAAAAGAAGTTTGCCGATCCCACGACGGTAGCCATGGTTGCCTATCTTTTTAGCTGCTGTTGCGCTGGTGAGAAACATGAATAGGTTGCAAGAATCCCTCGCTGGCATTGTAGCAGGAACATTTGCTGACCCAAATGTAGAAGCCAATTAAGCTCTAAAGCTTCTGTGTGTTTTTCTGGTAAGCCTTGCCATTTGTCCTGTTCGTTAGCCAAAAAAACCCCAACTAATAAACCCCTGGTGAGGGGCTACAACAAATTCAGGGCTTGTTACCATTTATGTTGGTAGTGTTTATATAAATAAAATATTATGTTTCAATATAATATCAATGTATTACTCTACGAATTTGAATTCCCATGCTGGCAGTGTCTGTTTGCAGGCCTGTGTACTCTATCAACCCTTTGAAGTAGAAGTGTTGGTACAACATGTTTTAATATTTGTTCTGAAATTACCTATCTGTTTGAATGTGTACTTACTCCTGATGGGAGGAAGGGAAGAAGATGGATCCAGACTCATCTCCGTGGTATCCAGTGGCAAGACAAGATGCAATGGGCGCAAACAGAAATACTGGAAATATAGGAAGGAATTCTTTACTCTGAGGGTGGTGAGACACTGGCCCAGATTGCCCAGAGAAGTTGTGGATGCCCCATCCCTGGAGGTGTTCAGATGGGAAGGGCCTTTAAGTAACCTGGTCTAGTGGAAGGTGTCCCTGCCCATGACAGCGGGGGTGGAACCAGATGATCTTTAAGGTCCCTTCCAACTCTAACCTTTCTATGATTCTATGAAATATTTTTTAAATGTAAGAAAAACTTTCTTACTATGAGGGTGGTCTAACACTGTAACAGGTTGCCCAGAGAGGTTGTGGAGTCCCTGTCCTTGGAGATACTCAAAACCTAATTGGACACAGTCCTGGGAAACCTGCTGTAGCTGACCCTGCCAGCCTCAACTATTCTGTGATTCTTTGAACATGCCATAAATTCTGCATCTTCTATTTTAGCATTGCTGTGTGTTTTGTACAATGTGTGTCTCATTTTAAATAATGGATCTGAAATCCCACAGAAGGAACCTGCAGGCACAGAAGGTACATTGACTACTTGGTATTACACACGACATCTTGCCCAGGTAACGGCCTTTATCATCCCCAAGTTTGCGTGCCCTGATGCAACAGACTGCACACTCATTTTATGAGTTGAATGGGAGTCAGAATATGCCTGGCAGATTTTGTTTTTCAGGAAGGGAAGATGGTTACCCATGAAAATTTTCATCAGAACACTGCCTGTTGGTAGTTACGTGTTCTAATGGAAGAAGGTATGAAAATGACTTGATTTGTTTTCAAGACTATGAAATAACATCACATTTTTCAGCAGGTGAACGTCCCCCCTATTCCTTTCATGCTTCAGGCTTCAGCAAAATAACATATTTTTGGGGTGAAAACTCAGACTGCAGCATTGCTTGGCAAACTTAACAGCCTTGCTTGCTAGTCAGGGACCATTAGCCTGAATGTTTGTACGAGCTTGTCATAGGCACTGTAATAGGCAAGACTTCACATTGACATTTAGTGCTGAATGTATTTCTTTTCAATCAGATAAAATATGGGCTGCTGTATTGTGCTGATATTTGTTCTCCATTTTTCAGCCAGTTCTTGCAAGTGGCTCATGAATGCACAGTGAATTATTAACATCTGTTTACTTTCAATTTAGCTCAAGAAATTTCTCATGAGGTTTGTGCCTCCTTGCTTTATGTAGTGCTTGAACGGGCTTTACTTCTCACAGTTACTGCTGTCAGTGTTGAGTCTTGAGCTGAGACTGATGCTACTGACAAATTGACGTGTGGCATAATGTGGCTGCTCATGTGAGAGCTTTCTGTATATATGCAATGTAGTCTCAGGCAATAAATTAAAGAATAAGATTATGTGTTGGTTTTATATGTCAGGGATTTTTTAGGAGACAATTCCATAGTGATTTAATATGCATGTACTTTTGGAAATTGTGAATGAGGCTTTAAATAGTGATGAATTATCAAAAAGGTACATGTGCAAGCAAATGCAATTTTGGTGGTGACTCAGAACACAGACACATATAAAGATAGATACCTCATCGACAACTAACAAATCACATTGACCAAATTAACAAGTTTGTACTCCATAGAATTTTCTAGGTTGGAAGGGACCTTTAGGATCATCAAGTCCAACCATTTGTCTCTAAGTTTCTATTCAGCTATTAACATGTCTAACAGCATTGGAAGACTTGTACATTTTCTCACAGAATCGCAGTTTTGCCTCAACTATGAGCAGAAAGGTATTGCAATTAGGTGCAAGAGTTAATACTTTCCTTTGTCTCTTTGGCTTTATACTTTGTGGGTACCAATCACAGAAGTGCAGACTTTGGGAACATATAAAAAACAGTTTTTTTCTCATTTAATTACTTTCATTTTTCTTGTGATCTTTTTCCTAACTCTGTGCTAAGTTCTAGACTCTCTTCCTCTGCCTTGAATTTATTGCTTACCATTCTAAATTGAGGCTTACATGATCTTTGTGACTGGAGCATCTCCAAATGACCCTCTCTGCTGGAAGCACTAACCTTTCCTGGATATTACAAATGGAAATAGAAACCAGTTTGACTCAAAGGAGGACATGTCTTGATACAATCTTTGTTGCTCTTAAATTGGTTGTTGCACTTCCTGGTGCTGGGAGAACAAGACTATCTTTATCAGGTGCATTTGGTTACACATGCTCTGTCTGCAGAGGAGCGAGGACCATCCCACCTGCCTCCTACAGGTGATCCCCTTTCTGTCCCATTTTCTTTTATCTGCTCTGTTATTTAATTGTTATTTGGTAATTCCTCTATTTTGTTGAAATGTTTGCCAACATGTTCAATAGTTCCCTGACTTGATGGCTACAAGAAGATGCATATGGCTATAAGAGCAGAATATATGAGCAATAAGTTTTCTGTCACTAATTTTTTTTTTTTTTTCTCTCCTGACATTTGTGACAACTGCCCTACGGTACTCAGCTAGGCTTTACAATCTGCTACCTCTTTGTGGTAATACCTGTTTTACAGACACACATGAAAAGTTTCAGCTTTAGTAGCATGGTCTTACTTGGGCTGCCTTTCCACAAGACCAAGTCATTATTTGTTCACCTATTCCTCGATGTGCCGCCATGTCATGTTTTAGTGTCATTAGCTCATGTCCCACACACCCAGACAAGCTTTATCACCTCCAATTTCCTTTGTTCCTTTTTCTTCTTATTGGTTACCCACATCGCTTCCTCCATAACAATTTCTTAGATCTGTTTCAGTTCTGCACCGACTTCTTGCAAATACATCTGCCTATGTTCTGTGCATTGTCTAGTGCTGTACTGATCTCACTCTTAATTTTTAATATACATTGTTAATCAACTCTGCCTCTACTTGTCAGTTACCACTCTATTCCAGCGGGCAGTCACTCTTGTGGTTTTGAATTTTTGACTCCACTCTGCTATCTGGTTTGCTGTTGGTTTTTTTCTAGTCTGTAGCTGCCTTAGTGTCATACCACAGCAACATGCTGTTTGAGCTTTTTCCCATCCATGGCTACTATGTTTGTATTTTCCCCACAGTGAGGTCAGGTCACTAGGGTGTGTTTGGCAAACCCAGATAGACTCTTAAGTGAAAAGTAATGCTGTGGGTGATGATAATTTCTTCCAGCTCCACAACCACAGCTGACAATTCTGCAGCTCTGCATTTCTACAAATCTGCAAATCTGCAATTCTCACTGTGCTGAATGAGCATGATACAAGCCTGATGGATTTCTTTAATGGATTTAGTCAGAAGGCAAGACCAATTTTAGATTTCCTTTTAACACACTGTAACAATCCATTAATAAATCCAATCTGATATGCTTCGGCATCCAATTTCCTTTCTCTTAAGGCACTTTCTCTAAGAAGGTGAGATTTGCCCTTTGGAAAGAAGCAGTCACGGGGTTACCAGGAAACAATTTATATGTTTATAAGACACCTCCTTGGGGATGTGTAGGAGCTGCATTTAAGGCTAGACCCTTGTCCTATGCCCTTGCCTGAGATAAGCAAGGTCGTGCCCAGACTTGTTGCCTGCTGATCCTGACCTTGCCTTGCTGACCTCTTCCTGGCTCAATCTTGGCTCTGCCACATCACTCCAGATCTCTCTGGTCATCTAGGTTCTTAGATGATGATGGCCATTGTTATTGGACCTGCTTTGCTCTCTTTGCTCAGGCACTGAGGGACTGTTGCCCTTGTTGGTGAGGGCAATGCCTTGCCTGCCTTTCTGTTACCCTCAGCTCCAGGCTCGCTTTCCACTACTGGTGATCCCTGACAATGGGATGGTGGATGGACCACTTTTCCTTTCTGCTTGGAAATCAGTAATTATTGGAGACAGATGTCATATTGCAGAATAATTCCACATGTGCTACTGTCATTTTACCTGATAGAAGGGTCCTTGCTATGAAAACTGTTGACACAGCCACATTGCAAAGCACTGTGAGATAAAAATGCTAATGGCAAGCTTCATGATATGCATATTTCCTATGCCATCTGGATAAATGTTTTTTCCTACGTATTATCCTGTATCAGTGTTGCTCCCAGAGCTATTTCTATTTCAAAAACTTCTATCATTGAAGTTTTGTTTTGTTTTGGACTTTAAATAACAAGTCAGAGTGTTTAGGATTAGGGATCTCCAGCTCCTTTGCCTTTGGTGACTGATAAGGGGAATGACTTTTTGTATTCTGAGTAACATTTTCAGCAGTGTCTAGATCATCCTGAGAAGCATTTCAGGGTAGTGACAGTACAAAGGAGAAGTCCAGTAAGTAACAACAGTCCTAATTTTTGAGCATTCCGCTCTTCTGTATGTAGTGAATTCCAAGCAGTTCAATACAGTCTTAGCAAATTGATTGGTTTGGTTGGTTTGTTGGGTTTTTTTTTATCCTGCTTGATGTAAGATCTACTCTAGAAGCAGGTAGAGAACTCCACATTGTATTTATTTAGAATCATAGAATCACAGAATGTTTTGGGTGGGAAGGAACCTTAAAGATCATCTAGTTACAACTCCCCTGCCCTAGGAAGGGACATGTCCCACTAGATCAGGTTGCTCAGAACCCCATCCAACTTGATCTTGAACACTTCCAGGGATGGGGCACCTACCACCTCTCTGGACAACCTGTTTCCGTGTCTCACCACCCTCACAGCAAAGAATTTCCTCGTAATATCTAATCTAAATCTAATTTCTTTTAGTTTAAAACCATTACCCCTCACCCTATCACTCCATTCCCTGGTAAAATGTCCCTCCTCATCTTTCCTGAGGCTCCCTTTAAGCAGTGGAATGGGCTATAAGGTCTCCCCAGAGCCTTCTCTTCTCTTAGCTAAACAACCCCAATTCTCTCAGCCGGCCCTCATACAGGAGGTGTTCCAGCCCTCCGATCATCTTCGTGGCCCTCCTCTGGACCCACTCAAGATGTGAGAACATGATCCACAAAGACTGTCTCACTTACCCTTTCAGTAGATCAGATCTACTACTGTGGGCACATCCAAGTGGGGAAGAAACAGAGATGTTGAAGAACTGAGCATTAGCCAGCAGTCATGATGCAGAGGTATTTTCTCAAATCAGCCTGAAATATTTAGGATGGAGATGGCTTCACCTCACAATTACATCTGTCACACAGCGTTAAGAGTATTCTGAGTGCTGTTTTAGGAATGACCTTACTCAATGCCGGTTAATTAATGGCTGGCTGGCATACAATCTCTGACTTCTTTACTGTCAGACTATGAGGTCTGTGTGTAGGATTTATTTCAACTAAAATTCCTTGTTGTCCTACAGAGTTAATTGTAAGAGTTGAGCCTTTATTTGCACTGCAGTTCTCTGAAGATAAAGACCTCTAAGTACCCAGTCTTCTAAATACTGTCATGGAGTTTCTGTATTTTAAGTGCGTGTATGTTGATTTGGTCTCTAAAAATGTCTATCAAACTTCTTTGATTACAAAAGGAGTATAGAGAATTAGCTCAGACTGGACTTCTAAGTGGCTAAAATAATGGGAGAGGAACCCTGGATTTTAGGTACCCAAATGTCTGTAAAAGCAGTGGAAGACTCATGAACTTTGATTCAGATAGACAGAGAAGATGTCTTAACTGTGGAAGGTATGGCATACTCTGCCTCTGTCCTCCTGGCTCAGATGGGCGCATGTCCCTTTTGTTCTCATCTGGGTCATATTTGCTACCTGCTACAGTCTATTGTCATTGCCACTTTTCCTGTGGTATGTCCCACTGTTCCCAACAGTCTTGAAGAAGAATGTGATGGGAATGAAGAAGAATGGAGTTTTGCCTTGTCATTTTTATTCTTCTGGCACATATTTTAAAAATGGAGAGCAGTATCAGCATCTGTCCAAAAGACTGATACACTTGGATACTCAGCCCTTCATAGATACACAGCTTGTCTGTAGTACCGGCAATAGATGGGAAAAGGAATGCAACATAGTGACACAGATTTTCACATGTTGTGACTTGATGCTTCTGCTGTGGCTGAATTGTGATTTTGTCTTGAATTTAGATGAGCTAGAAATCTCTAAAAACTCACTGAGATAAAACCACATGGAGTGGTAACGGAATTTAATAGGGCATAGAGGAGTTTAATAACCTCTGACGGCAATTCTGAATGATTCCTGAGTTTGATGAAGATCATCTCATCTCACAACACCAGAGCTTCTCTGTCTTTATTTGTAAGCCAGCCAGATAAACACACTTCAGTGCACACTTGTCTCTTACTAGCTTTTAAAACAAGGTGATCTTGACTTTGTAAAATCTTGGGTTTTGTCTCCTGTTTTTTTTCTTTTCCTGTAAGAGAACTTCATGAGTGTGTTATTGAAATTAAAACTTGTTATGGAACTTCAAAAAGCACCCGGAAAGGCTGTTGAAAAGACAATGCCAAGTGGAGGCATTCTACAGCAAGACAAAGAGTCCTTTGCAATAGGGCATTGCTTCCTGCAGTGAAGTAATCCTGGAAACCAGTGCAAAGGAGCATGTTTCACAAACCACGGGAGGGAAATCAATACAACAAGAGTCAGTGTGCAAAACCAACAACAATTTTTTTCTGACTCAGCTATCTAAGCGAGGCCAATGATAATATTATTTGAAAGACAGGATTCTGTATGAACAGTGCATGAAGAGATCGGATTTTCCACCTAATGAAACCAAATTGTGCTGCTGCTGCCTGCAGCTGAATTTCTACACTCGCACATGAAAAAGACATGTTGGTAGGAGAATGCAGAACTAAGTCCTGAGCTTTTTAGAAGACAACAGGTTTTGGGTCAGATCCTCAAAAACAGTAACCATGGAGTATGAATGACTTCTTTAGCATGCTAGGAACGGTGGTGTAAAACAGGTCTTGATCTTATCTTCAGTTCTTCCCTTTCTGTGCCCAACAAGCGCAGTGACTAGTGCTACGAGTTCGGTTGCAGAGCTCTGCACAGATGCAGTGTAATTATTTCATTTGTGAATCATTTAGTCTCATCGTTCAGACTAATCATCTTTCCAGCTATTTATAGGCTGCAGCTGCCAACTGGAAAGCCAGCAAACATGGGAACAGTAGAGAAAAAGCAGAGTTTCTTAAGTGCCTGTAGGCTGTGACTGAATGTTTTAAATGATCTTGAGACAGAGGTAGTTATTCCTCTGAAGCATAGTTTCCTTTCCAAAGAAGAGGTTGTGCTAACTCCACAACAATCCCCACCCCAAAAGAGAGTTGCCAAAGAGGAGTTTTTAAGTTATTGCTCTTTTGCTACTATATAATTCCTTACATTTTGCATGTGAATCTTCATTTAAGGAGAATCTTTACTGGTATGAAACATATCACACAGAGGAGTAGTAAATGAAGAATTTTCCTCCATTAGTGTAGTTGATGGGAAAATGCAAACACAGAGATGACTTTTCCTTCTGTCTGTTTCAGGACTACGCATTGTGTTCAGCAGGAAGGTAATGGGTTTTATACAGAAGTACTACATCAAAATACCTTGTATGT
>SAYO01023734.1:11268-26835 GCA_004023745.1 Recurvirostra avosetta | reverse complement strand
GGGGGGGACTCGATGGCCTTTAAGGTCCCTTCAACCCAAACCATTGGGTGATTCTGTGATTTATTCTCTTTAATTTGCTTTTACCAGAACAGTCGAGTCCTGTGTGGGATCCACAGGGCTGTGCTTGATCGATGGTCTTGCTGTTTGGAGAAGGGGTCCAGAGGGGTGGGAGAGCTGCCTGTGAGCTGCCGTCTCTGTGCAGGCAGAGCGAGCCGGGCCCTGGAGCAGTGTCGAGCTGAAGCGGCAGAGACAAGCACCCCATACGGTGTTTGAATGCTTAAACCATGATGCCCGGTACTATAGGCTGAGAAGCAGGTTATGCTAAATTGCTGTGTATGTGTTAATTACGTGTACACAAGGACTACACCTGTGGTTTTACACAAGGACTTCACCTTTGGTTTTACACATGGCCGTTGTAGCCATACTGGGAGAACGCAGAGCAGCAGCTTGTGACCCTGCTGTGCATCGTTACGGCACATTTCAGGTACGGACGCAGCAGCTCAAATGTGCCGTGATCTTAATGCTGCACTGGGTCTGGCCATGGCCACCGCACAAGAAAATGTTTCCCTTCACGACTTCCTTTGCCTGCTTATGACGCATATGTTTGTGATGGATGTGAAGTCACGGATTTCCATGAGCAGTTCAGGAAATAAAACCACTTACAGTATCTGCGCAACGTATGTGGAGAAAGAGTCATGTGAATCCTTCAGTGACTTCATGTTCAGTGTCAGCACAACTCATATTCTGCCTCTTTTTCTCTCCCTGCTATTAGAGTGAAAGTGCAGCAAAGGAATGCTGCTCTTGTAGACTTTTCCATTTAGGAAGAGATGTTTTTTTCAGTGTTGGTTTGATGACTTCATTTACTTTTTCCATCCACCCCGTGGAGTAAGAGTAGCAAGGAAGAAGCAGCTTGGGTTACTGCTTATGTTAAAAGTTTTGCAACTTTCCTTGCCTGAAAACAGTTTCCTGAATGAATCCTGGCACCTTGTTACTAAGATCAAGCTGTTTTTATCCATGTTGCTTTGCTTTTGCAAACCCTTTATCCCCTTGGAAAGGGGACTGTTATGACCAGTTGGTATTTGTTGGCTCTGCTGTTGATGAGCGCTGGTACCACCACATTAATAGATAATAGTAGCTAATAGATAATAGTAGATAATAATTAATAGATAATAGCAATAAACATAGAGCAGGTTCAGCCCATTATTCCAGGAGCCTCTCCAGCATCCCCCCGTCCATCTCTGGGTGTCTGTGCCTGTCGGTTCTGCCCGTGCTGCTCCCTGCAGGAACATCCTGGACCGGGTGTGTTCTGGGTCGCCTTTGGTATTCCTCAGCCCTTTCCCCGTGCTGTGGCTCACAGGACCGAATTTCAGGGTTGCTTCTCTGCCCATGACCCATCCACCACCTCTGACCCGGTGTTTTGCATCGCGGCGCTGGCAGCTCCTGCACCGCTGCTGACGACTGGAACAGGGCTGGTCGTGTTTTCGCATTGCTCTCCGTTTGGGCACCTTGTTTAGTAAAAGGGTTAATGACTGGATGTGTAGTGCTACAGAGCCCTTGAACTATGAGCTTTAACTTCTACAACCAGCAGGATGAAAGAAAGGAAAAAGGGAAACAATAGTAGAAAGAAAGAGAAGAAATGCCAAAGTAGAATTTACAGAAAAAGAAAGTGATATTAAAAAATCTGCAAGAGAGGGGGATTTTGAAGTGTTGCTATAGGTTTCCACAGATCAGAAAATGAAAACCAAATACAGAAAAATAACCAGAGCATTTGAATACACGGAGGTGCAAGGGGGTTCCCTTTTTCAGGTATTAATTATGTTTGCAGTTTGCAGTAAGGATAACCAGTTCTGTGATAGATTAATTGGAAAGCATCCAACTATTTAATATTTGCCACCAGAGTTATTTTTAAAAGCCGCTTTGTTGCCAGCCCTCCCAGGAGACCAGGACTTTGTTGTGAAGTGCTTTTCCAGAGCAGAGGAGATCAGCTGAAGGACTTAGCTCTTTCTTTTCATGCCTTCAGTTTTTTTTTCCTGGCCCTTACTGGTTTTACGGCTTTTGTTTGCTGTTATTTAACTTTCTGGGATGAGTTTACTGGTGAACCTGCTGACCTCAGCTGATCAGGCAGGTTAATATGGTAAAGCTTCGCTCTGTGCTCCAAACAGGAGGTGGGGCACCCCAGGTGGTTTTAATTGGGGACATTTGCAAAAGCAAGACGAAATTGTTTGGATTAAGGCAGCATAACTCAGGGATAGATACTTTGCTGGAAGCAGATAGTGGAGTCCTCAGCGTGTGTTCTGTGGCTCTGGCAGCAAACAAGACTTTGCACGTTGGATTTAGCGTCCTCCTCATTGCCCTTCTAGTTCGCGTGGGCGATGGCCAGCACTGTTTTGCCTTTCGCTTCAGGTCCGCTGTCCCTGTGCTCCTTTCTCCATTTCAGGGATCCTTTAATCCTTCACGATCTTCCCCAGTCATAACAATCCTCTGCCTTGTTCTCACTGCTGGGGAGGGAGGTGACGTCAGCATAGCGGCAAAGGTTAGTGCAGAAACTTGTCCTTTTTCGTGCCGTAACATGCTCCTTTATTCCCATTGATATTCTCCACAAGAACGCCTCTCCGTTTGCAGCTCGCGGCTCCTGGGGTGCTTGGTGTGCTCCCAGGGCACTACCTGCCCGCTCCAGCCCCTCCGCCGTCTCCTGAACGCGCCCCTCTCTGCAGCCCCAGCCTGCCCCTGCTGCGCTCCCTCCAATCGAGACACCGAAGAGAAGGATTACAATTACCGGCACTCTCCATGTTTTGTTCCCTTTCCTGTTTTTAACCTAGCTTTTTTTGCCCTTCCATTGGTTTTCCTGTGCAGGTATTTTTGTTTACAGCGTCCAGACATCGTATATGAGTCTCGCAGGCTTGTGCACCTCCTGTGTCCCTCGTCTGCTTTCTCCTTTTTTGCTGATGTAACCAGAGAACACGTGCAGTCCCAGAGGCTTTTATATTTTACTTCTGGAACAAGGGAGGTGTCTCACGGTCGTGTTACAAAATGGATCAGAAGATGATCAAGCGCTCGTCAGTTGGCCCGTGCATTGGGCGAGTTGGCATTTTACAGTAAACCGGCGAACGGCCGTGTTTTAGCATTCCCCCGTAGTGATCAGATACTGGTCAGCGAGGTGTTTCTGTTCAGTTCCATCGAAACTGCACTGCTGACAGCTTAGCTCTCCAGCATGGGCTTGTCCTGTGCCAACGCAGCGGCAGGGCAGATCCCCCTGCCCGCGTGGCCGGCGGGGCAAACCACACTGAATTCCTGTTTGCCAGGACGATTCATACTGGTCACTGTCTCCCGCCTGGCTCATAAAGGGCTCCTGTTTGGTGTTTTCCAGCTGGCCCTGGATGGCCAGCCAACGCAGCCAGTCGCTTTCTGGGAGAGCACTGCAGAGCCCGTCCCTGGGCGCTGGTCCCAGTTCAGACTGGTGGGCACTGGGGGCCTGTGGCAGTGGGATGGGGTGCCAGCCTGTCCTTGGGCTGCCCCCACCTCTGACCGGAACCCGGCTGGGCTCTGCTGGCCTGCCTGGTGCTGCTGGGGGCATCCTTTCCCGTTCCCGCCGTGTCCTGCAGAGCCTTTTCTTAATGCCTGCTGCAAGCCTGCTGCAAACCTGCTGGGCTGCTGGCCGCGTGTCCTGGGTTTTGGCCATGCGGCTGGTGAATCTCTCGGGTGCAGTGGGAGCAAAGCTGAGCACAGGCTGACGTCCCCCTCCCTGGGGGCGTGCAGTGCCCGGCGGCCAAGCAAACAGCCCCCTGGGGTCCGGCATCCTGGCGGCCCTTCCCAGGGCAGCCCTGGCCGCAGCCCCAGCTTACGTGCAGCACTTTGTCTTCTGCCCAGGAAACAGCAACACTTGTACTGCCTTCAGCGTGCAGCATCTCCCCTGGCTCTTCTTGTCTGGGCAGTGGAAAAATACTCTCCTGTCCCTTTTCCTCAGCAGTGGATGGAGAACAGGGATGGCAGTGTTTGCTCCGGCAGCCGTGGGTCAAGAGGGAAGGGCAGCCATGGGCATGGAGAGACAGGAAAGACTTCCATCCTTCACTCCCGCAGGCAGAGGGGACAGGCTGGCCGGCAGCTGCCTTTCTGAGGAGGCCAGCTCCAGGTCCTGCGGGGAGAGGCTTCTTCTCTGTCTTTACGGGATTAAACAATGACCTGCCGGCTGTGCTGACAGGCAGAGCATCTCCTGGGGATGGATGGGGAGAGTTCGTGGAAGGGGGCTGGACCAAGTGTGCGCCCCCCCCGTGCCCTGGGACAGGAGAGCTCTGCTGCTGTGCATCCCACTGTGCTGGCCGCGAATGGTTTCCCCCCGGCTCTCCCCTGCCGGCAGCGTTGCTGGGCACCCGATTATTTGTCCTGGTTCATGGCTAAATGCCACTTCTGTCTGCCCATAGCTCTGCTCCTTCTCTCCTCCAAGGCTCACCGCTCCTCCAGCACGGCCCAGACGAGTGCCCCTCTCTACCTGCCTCGCTTCTCCCCATGGTGGCACTGATGTTAAACCGCAGCAGAGCTCGCCCTGACCCGTGCCGTTGCCCCCTGGCTCGGTAAGCAGCATGCCACCATCCCTGCTCGGCAAGGTCTCCAGCTGGTAGTGCGCGTTCGCCTGGTATCCACACTGGTCTGAGTTATGTTTTTGTGAGAGGTAGGATCAAATGCTTCACTGGAGTCAAAATATTTTCTGTCTCATGTGTTCCCTCCACCTGCTAATTGTGTAACAGGATCATACAGAGAGAACAGGTTTATCTGGCACCGCCAATCCCTCATCCTGCTCCTGCAGAGCCGCAGGACATTGTAGGCTCAATCTGCTGTTTTGCTGTGGGCTGCAGGTCGCAGCACGGGTGGATGTCACCCGGCTGGCTCTCCTGCCACCACCTTCGGCATCCCTGCCGCCGGGTGAAACCACGCCAGCAGCTGGGCCAGGCTCAGGAGCAGATTGCTCCGTAATTTCTCAGGGCTGCTGGTGGTGCCAGCCACCTCCGTGGGGACAGTGAGCCGCCGCTGCTGCGGGACCTGCTCCAGCTTCTGCCACTGGGCGCAGTGGTGATGGGGCAGGCTCTGCCTGCCACTGTGCTTTGTTGTCCCTGTCCCTTGGTGAGCTGCAGGAAGCAGCAGAGCCATCAAAGCGGGGCCTCAGCCCTCTTAAAGAGCTAAGAGAGCTTTTTTTTCCTTTTACATGTTTTAAAAATTGTTTCTGTTTCGCAACAGTCACCCCTACCCTGCATGGGGCCACAGCGTGGGGTGGGGGAAGGGGAGTGCAGGCTCTGTCGGGGCCGGGTAACACACAGTTTGGAGAAGGTGAGGGGGGCCCAGCATCAGGCAGCGGGAAGGAAAGGAGGTCCCTGCAGAGACATGGTCCTCCATCTGCCAATTGCACACACCACTCTGAGAGGACTGTCTCTGCCACCGAAGGTGTGTCCCTGTGCCTCAGCAGCGCCTTGTGGACTGTAACCTGAACACAAGTTCCTCGAGAAGCCCAGACACAGCCTTCACTGTCACCCGGGCTTATGAGATCCTGGAGTGGAGGGACAGGTTGGGATTTACTTTGCAGAAGTGCTGTCCCTGGCACATTGTGTTCCCTGCTCAGCCTTGCGGCCCCAGCAAATCCTGCTGGTGCCCAGCGCCAAAAGGGGTAACGTCACGGTGTCACGAGGAGGCAGGTAAACTGTGCATGCAGTGAGCGTCACCGTCTTCACGTCCTGCTAGCCCTCCTCTCGTTACCAGCCTGGTCGGGTGTCTCCCGGTGGCCTCTTTAACCCTGTGTTTCTGTTGGCACAGTCATTTTCAGGATGGTTATGCAGTGGCGATGCCGGGGCTCGGGGTGTGAGAAGGAAACATGCCATTTCCGTCCCCTTTCCTGCTGCTGCTTTGCCTCTCGCCCCCAGCACTGACAGCCCTGTGGGGACAAAGGGGCCCTGCAGGCATGGGGGGGGTGATGGTCGCTGTCCCACCGCTCGCCCCCACGACCCAGCCTGCCTCTCCTGCCCCCTTGATCTGGCCCTATAGCACGTCCCTCCCAGCATTTGCCCCAGCCCAAGGCTGAGGCTTTGCCTGCTCGGCTGCCTTGGAGACAGAGCAGCAAACTTACACCCAACTTTGGGAATTATTTGGGTAAAGCACCTGCGGGCAGTATCTGGCCTCCCTCGCAGAGGGGCTGCCCGTTGGGTCGGAGCCCCACGGGGTGCTCTGAGGGGCAGGAGGGCAGAGGGGAGAGCGGGTGCAGGAGAAACACATCTGTGCTGGGGGCTGAGGACGCGAGATGGCTGCTCGGGCACGGGAGAGTGCCCGGGACCGGTGGTGGGTCCCCACGGCTGTGCTGGGGGCTGGACCACTTCCTTCGCCCAGAAGCTGTGCCCTGGTCCCGCTCCCGCACGGAGGACCTGGGAGCAGGGCCACCAGCGGAGGTGGCCTCTGGGACCGCTCTGTGCCCCGTGTCCCTGAGCTGGCTGGGGTGTGCTGGTCTGGATGGCATGGAGGGGTGCCCGGGGGGCCAGCGGGCCGTCCCTGCCGAGGGACGGGGCCAGCACATGCTTGTCCTGAGGACGTGAGGGCAGGTGTCTGGGGAGAGGCGGAGGGTCGACAGTGCCCTCTCCTCCAGGTGCTGTGGCCGTGCCTTTTCCCCAGTCTCCTAGAGTGACCTGAGAAAGGTAACAACCCACCTCGTCCTTATTTTCTTCTCCAAATCAGGTATAAGTGCCAGTGGCAGCAGAAATGCCTGCCCGTTGCTCTCCAGCCTCATGCCTGCCTTGTTTAAAAGCAGCTCTCCGAAGGCCCCAGAACTATACCACTAAGCCTTCTTCTGCGGACTGTTTCAGTCCTTGTTGACGTGAAAAGCTCAAAAGGGAGCGATTTATTGTAAGATGCAATCTGATCTTCTGTAAACCTTGGCGTACTTGTCCCCGGTGATCTCTCCAGGCCGGCCTCAGCTCCTGCCAAGGGCTTTCTGGAAGCAGCCCGTGCCGGGAGTCTGCCCACTCCGACTCTGGAGTTTTGCCTGTTCCACGCGGTGGCCGCCATTAGCAGCACCCGGAGCTGCCGGGAACCCCTGAAAGGCGTGGTGTGAGATAGTCAAGGTGACCTGCGGCCGGTTCCTTTTGTCCGCGCTCACCTCTGTGATTATAATGCAGCATTTCTTTATTTATGCAGTCTCGGGAGCTCAGTGTGCCGGACGGCTGTTCAGTATCAGTTTTATTGTCATTCAGCACGAGACTGAGCATGTTCGCGTCTGCACGGAACAGGGAACGTTTCCTCCCCTGTGGGCCTGTCTGATGCTCCTCACCACGTACCAGAGCCTCCCAGACACCAATGGATCCCCTCTCCGGAGCCGTAAGCACCAGGATACCCCTTCAGGCCCAGAGAGCGGGTTGTTCAAAGCTGGGAGGCTGCGGTGGAGGGATGACCCCGGACCTGTGCTGTGGGTCATTCTCCGACAGACAGCTGCTCCGATTCAGCCCGGCTGTTTTACATCGAGCTCTGAGCAAGCGGGAGGTGGCATTGCCTGCTCAGGGACGGGAGGTGACATTGCCTGCCCAGGCACCCCATTCCTCCAGGCGTGGGGACAGGAGGCACGGCGTGTGGTGGCCCTGCAGGCTGGGCCTGGCTGTGGACACAGGAATGGTGTGGCCCCGCGACAAGGCAGATGAGGAGGTGGCATCTGGGGTTTTCAGCCCCGTCTGTGCCTTTGGGCCGGGCACCAGTAACCTCTGTGCAGAGCTCTGTTGCTCCCACATGTCCTTGTGGCACCCAAAAGGCTGTCCAGTTCCATGTTCTCCGTTTGACTCCTTGTTCTCAGCTTTGTGGCCACTCACTGGTTTTGGGACAGGATTTTTCTCGAGCCTATGAGCTGATTTTCTCCAGTGGCATCTTTGGGGAGAGGCTGAAGAGCAGCTTCACAGCGTGCTCTGTGACCAGCGGACCCTTGTGGTGTCCCCAGCCGCCCTCCCCCTGGGCACAGCCTCCACAGAGACCTGCCTCAGCCTGGCACCAGGTGCCGAGAGCTGCTGCTGAGGCTGTTTGCTCCCCTTGGCCGGGCAGTCCCTCCTGTCGCATCCCACCTGTGCTTTCCACCAGTAGCATCTCCAGGAGGACCACAGCTTGGTGTTTGTGGCGGCTGGTGGGATGGCCCTGCTGGGGGGGCATGGAGTGAGGGCTAAGCCCCCCGTCAGCGGCTCCCCCAGCAGTGCCTTGCCGGGCGCTCCCGGGCTGGCTGCGTTTGCACTGGGCGCACTGGAAGCCCCGGGAGGCTATGGGGACTCGCTGGGGAGGCTGTGGCCAGCTGGCCGCGTCGCTGGCTGTCTGTGCTGGGCTTTGCGTGAAGCACGTGGAGCCTCTGAGTGCAGAGAACAAGTAACAGAGGTGCTTTGTGTGTCCGCAGCAGGAACTGGGCCACGAGCTGCCCGTCTGTCCCCTGCTAATGAGCTGGGGGTGCTGCACGCCCGCGCCTGCGCCCATAGCTGCCCCGTGCCATGGCCGGCCAAGCCCCAGCGGTGGGACGCCACGTACCGGTCCCTGGAAACAGAACAATCCTCCTTTTCATGTAGCTGCCCAAGCTGCCGCATGGCAGACAGGAGCGGGCAGCGCTGCCCCTGCCTGAGCTGCGGGGGCTGCGGCGGGCACGGGCCTGGCACCAGCCCCGGTCCCGAGCTGCCCCCGGCCGCTGGAGGAGGGCAGGGGCAGGCGGGGGCTGCGGCCCCGCTGCTGTGCGGTGACACCTTTGCAAGGGCAGCGCAGAGCCTGGTGCAGACATGAGGCTGTCACGGCTGGGTCCGTGCGGGACGTGGCCAGCGGAGGTGCTGTCTGCAGAGCTGCTTTCCACAGGACACAGCTCCGTCACCTCTGGGGACAGAAACTCATCAGACAGACCATGGGGCATGGGGGGTTGACCCCAGTCTCCTGGGGATGTTAAAAGAGGTGATGTTATGGCTTTGCTTTATCTGGACCTCCAAATTTGCCCTGTCCAATGTAAGTGTGACCATCAGCCATGGGTGTGGGCTGCTGGGAAGTGGGGTCCACGTGGGGGTCCCCATCCCTGTGCAGGAGTGGGGCCAGCAGGTGACTGTCACTGCCAGCTTCTCACAGGGCTAGAAGAGTGGAGAGGGGCTGGCACAGGAACCGCTCTGAATCGCTGGCTCTCCCCTGTGCCCTCACATCCTGGGGAAGCGGTGCTGGCGGCTGCGATGCCTGAGCCCCGAAGCAGGCAGGTCCCGAGAGCAGGGCAGGACAGGCAGCGGTCTGGGGGTTTGCCGTGTCCTGGCCAGAGCCTCCTGTGGGCTGGAGTCCTCCGTGGGAGTGGTAGCAGACACCATCCACGCAGCATGTTCATCCATGCGGGGCTGCTGGTGGGGCCAGGAGTCGCGGGCAGGGCTGCAGCCGGGCTGCCTCACGCCTTGCCGTGCCTCACAGGTGAATCAGGGGAACATGCCGGGCATCCAGAGCACCTTCCTTGCCATGGACACAGAGGAGGGCGTGGAGGTGGTATGGAACGAGCTGCTCTTCACCGACAAGAAGGCCTTTAAAGCACACGAGGTGAGCCATCCCCCCCCGGCAGGACCGTGCCCACCTCCCCTCAGACCACCTACCACACCTTCCTGGGCGGCAGCTGCTGTTTGTGGGCACACCTCCATCGGCACTGCTATCACTGTGCTCCTGTCTGCGTGGCACCGTGCTTTCCCTTGGCTTCTCTCTCAAAGACAGCTCCGTGTGTCCTCTGTACCCCAAAACCAGCTTTCCCTGTGACAGGGGCACAGCCTGCTCCCCAGCCCCAGGCTCCCTTGCTCTCGGAGGTGTCCTGCCATGTCCCAGGACCTACTACCTCACCCATCCTCTCTCTGCCCACAGGAGAAGATCAAGACCATGTTTGAGCAGCTGGTGCTTGTGGATCACCCCAACATCGTAAAGCTTCACAAATACTGGCTGGATGTGAAAGACTCGAAGGCACGGGTAGGAAGGACTCAGGGAGACAAAGTGTCTGGGGGATCTGCAGGCTGGTGGTGGGGGATGCCAGTGGGAACCAGCTCTGCTCCTCGTGCCACTCCCCAGGTCTCCCCTTTCTTCCCCAGACACTGCAGCCAGCAGCGTTCTCAGCCGTGTGCGGGGCCAGCACTGGCGGCGTGCTGCTGGCTGGTGTAGCCGCGGGCTGCGCACGGCGCTGGCAGTGCGGGGAGGTTGGGAAGCTGACGCCTCTCTTCCCTCCCAGGTCATCTTCATCACAGAGTACGTGTCCTCAGGGAGCCTGAAACAGTTCCTGAAGAAAACCAAGAAAAACCACAAGGCCATGAATGCCAGGGTAGGTGCCCTGGGAGCAGCGGCGGGTGTCCCAGGTGAAGTGGGCAGCTCCGTGCCCACTGGCACAGGGCAGGTCTCTGGTCTCTTGTAAGGCACAGAAAGTATGTATGGCTGCTCCCTGAGTTACCCAGGGACTCTCCACTGTGGGGAGATGGCACCTTGGTGAGGGCCGGAGCAGGAGCAGAACTTCCCCAGGACGTCCCAGAAACAGATCCCGCTGTCAGGATCTGGCCCCGAGGGTGGGGAACCCCTGGGACACTGCTTCAGCGAGGTTCAGCTGCGCAATGCTGACTGATCCTGGGGCTGCATTGTGCCTCGGGACGCCTGTGTCTCTACCACCCTCAATGAGGAATCATGGCCTTGTGACTAGGTTACTACTTGGGTTGAAGGGACCAGTTTCACCCGCAAACCTGCTCAGTATGGGTCCGGCTAATCGTTTTGCAGGCCGCTCTCCGCTGGCTGTGACTGAGGAGCTGGGTGACCGTTCTGGGGGCCCTCTGCTTGACCTTGCAAGCCCTCCCATGAAGTCTGAGCTCAGTATCACAACAGTGCAGTTAGGCACTCCTGGAACTGAGACTCGCTGTTGGTGTGTACAGAGAAAGGCGTGTACATGGACCCAACACCCGTAGCTAGCCTTGCCTCCTCTGTGATGTGTCTGTCTGTGCTCCCACTGGGGTTTTGGGGCTCAGGAGAGCTCCATCTGCCAGTAAAGATGAGTTCTCAGCTTTGATGGTGCTCTTTGAAGAGGGGTTGGAAAGGAAACTGTTGTGGCTGGGACAGCGTGTGGCTCCTCTTTGAGTAACAGTTTGCAGGGTTAGTGGAGGGCTGCTTTCCCCAGTCGCGGGGTGGGAGGTGGGAATGACCTGACCCAGCTCTGATGGGCGTCTCATCTGACGGAGAGCTCTGGTCTCTGCTCTAGGCCTGGAAGCGCTGGTGCACTCAGATCCTGTCTGCTCTCAGGTAAGCTTGCCATCACTCGCGCTGTCGGCCATCCTGCTCCTCACGGGGCCAGGCGCAGGTGATATGCTCAGGGCAGCTTTGTGCTCCCCCAGCTTCCTGCACTCCTGTGAGCCCCCCATCATCCACGGCAACCTCACCAGCGACACCATCTTCATCCAGCACAACGGGCTCATAAAGATTGGCTCAGGTAGGAAGCTGCCGCCCTCACAGGGCCGCGGCGCCACGTGCTGGTGAGGAGCATCAGCAGGAGGAAGCTGCTGGAAGAGGAATGTGGGGGAGTCTTGCAGGGTGGTGGGCTGAGGGGGTTCCGGCTGGGCAGAAGAGGCTGTAGGGTCCCTCAGGGGATCACCCGTGCAAGGACTGGGGTTACCTTCTCTTCTCTTTGTGTCCTTTGCTCCATGCCTTCTTACTCGTCCGCTTCCGCATCGGCGCTGACTGGCAGTCTGGCACAGAGTGTTTGCAAATGGTGAGTGTCCCTCTGCCACCTCTCCAGCACACCGGTCCTGTCCCTGGGCCGCCCTTCCTCCCCTGCGGGCCATGGGTTCCTCTCACCACTGAGGCACTGTGGTGCAAAGGAGCAGTCCTGGGCTCTGCAGGCGGGGGGGACCTCTGTCCCTCAGGGAATTGCTGCAATTCCCCAAATGGTGGGAGCAGAGGGGTCTCCTGGGGGAGCGAGCGCCCCACGGGTGGTCTGTGTGGGCAGGAGCACATGCAGAAATCCCGGCTGCCTTGGGGGACCTGTCTGTGCTCGCAGCCCTGGGGAAACAGCTTAGAAGAGCTGTGATGCAGAACATTTCTTGTTCGCTGACACAGCCCTCCCGGACGACCTGCGAAGCCCCATCAGGATTGAGAGGGAAGAGCTACGCAACCTGCATTTCTTTCCCCCGGAGTACGGCCGTGAGTGCGGGGTCTGTCTGCCAGGGGGTGCAGGCAGCGCGGGTGCCCACGGGGATGTGGAGGGGGGGTCCTGTGCGAGGCGTGGGTGCAGCATGTTTGCAGCAATACAGAATTATTCAGTGCATTCATAACTAAAGCTGTTGGCCATGAGTCACAGAAGATCTCGTGATAATGAATGACCGTGTGATAACATTGTAGGTGAAATTTAGTGTTGATTAGCGCAGAGCTATGCATGTGGGGAAAACAGCTGTGCCTACACGGGAATGGACTGTGCATTAGCAATTACTGGTTAGGAACAAGATCTCAGCATGACCACGGATAGCTCTGAAAAGGTCAGCTTATGGCTCAGGAACACTCAAAAGCATGCAAAATATTACAACGGTTAGGAAAAAAGGAGTGAAAAATCTTTGTGCCACGTGAAAACTCATGATGTGATCCCCATCTTGAATATTTTCGCACAAATTTGAAGGGAAGAAATGGGAATGGTTTGTGCAGGGAACTGTGAGAAGATGTGTGCTGGGGTGGGGGAAGCAGGTGTGGGCAGAGGGGGGTCAGGCGTGGGCAGGGGTGTGCGGGCAGTGGCGTCTGCAGGGGGCTGTTCCCCAGGTGAGCGGGTGGTGGCCCGTACCTCTGGCCTGATGTGGGTCTGGCTTGCTTTTGCAGAAAAAGCTGATGGGACTGCTGTGGACATCTTCTCCTTTGGGATGTGTGCGCTGGAGGTATGGAGAAGGACAGCTGCAGGTCCTGGGAACCCGCAGTGACCCCTGGCTACAGGGCAGGATTGTTCTTGCTGGGCCTGCCAGGGATTGTGGTGATCTCTGGAGATCTCAGGAGCTTCCCAAGGAGTCTCCCTGCCCTTTGCCAAACCTTTCTGCGAGCCAGGCATCCCTTGCAGCGATGGAGACATCACTGCTTGGTTCAGCAGAACATCTGCTGCTGCCATGGCCCACCCTGCCCTGGGTGCAGCGACAGGCTTAGCTAACTTCTTCTATGCTCACCTGGTGCCTCCTCTTCCTCCTCGGGCTGTGACAGCCCTGGGAAGGGCACAGAGGGCACAGACCACGCTGCTCCAAGCGCAACTTGCCCAGGCAGACTGTGGGGCTATCAGTGTGGTTTGCGTCGTCCCCAGTCTGTGTGATGCTCCTGGAGCAGCCTCCTGTGCCTGTGCTACCAGGAACCTGTGAGCAGCCTGGAGCATGGCAGCAGGCAAGAAACGGGCCCTGAGGGCAGGGATGCAGCGGCCAGGGAGCACTGGGGAGCCCAGGAGACCCGGAGCCTGGCCAGGCTGCGTGTCCTGGTGACGAGCTCCACAGCTGCCACCCTGCCAGGGGATGTCCCTTCGGGAAGCCCTCGAGGACTGACCCAGGGCTTGGCTGCATGCAGACATGGCTGCATTCCTTCTTCCCCAGATGGCAGTGCTGGAGATCCAGACTAACGGGGACACACGGGTCTCAGAGGAGGCAATCATGCGGGCACGACATTCTCTGGACGATCCCAACATGCGGGTGAGTGCAGCTGGCTGAGCCTCAGGGACAGAGCCACCGGGCTGTAGCCTGACCCACCGGCATCCCTCAGGTCATCCCTCAGGTCAGGCATCCCTCCTGGGGTATGAACCTGCCCATGAGCATACTTCCCCTCGGCTGATATCTGGAACGTCAGAGCCAGCCTGGCACTTCTGTGTGCTCCAGCTTACACCAGTACTGGGAAAGGGGAACAGAGACAACGACGTACTGGAAACTTAAGGGCAGCCAAACCTGGTGGGCTGAAGGACATGGGTATTTGCCCCTTCCTGGGCTGGCCGAGATGAGAGGCTGGTCCTCAGCCCTGCTTCCCAGTCCTACCAGTAGTAAGGCTGAGTGCGAATTCCCAGTAGATGGACGTGCAGACGCATGTGCACACACACGCACGCACATGCCGTACAGACGTGACAAGCCGCAAACAGTTCAGTGCAGACGTGGGAGTGCCATGTTCATGGGCACAGATCCATGAACAGCCGGATCCTGCTTCTAAGTATTGATGCTCAGGGCAATCCCTTTCACAGGTCGCTGTGGCATCTGGCTCTGTCCCGTGGGTCTCCCTGTTATTGACCAGACCCGTGGTCTGTCTGGTATCTACACCCCCTCCCCAGCCTTTCATCTCACTTACCAGCTAATCCAGCTTGACGTTCACCAGAGGACCATGTGCACTCACAGGGAATAGAGAGCAAACTTGCACTGTAAATAGGAATAGAGTTCAATAAGAAGACAGCATAGACTGAGGTGGGCAGATGCGGGGCTCAGCCAGACAAGTGCACGGACCAGCAGAGCGCTTACTGACCGCTGGTCCCTTTCATCCCCCTCCATTTTCTTCCCTGGCCCACCTCAACCCCTCCCTTCCTCTTCCTTTGGCCAACCTCCAAAACATCCTGTAATCAGTTTGTACACTCCCCAAATTCTCTTGTTTGATCTCAGAATTCCCCCAGGCATCTCAAAGCAAATCCTACCCCCTTTGATGCAATAGCCCCCTTGTTTGCATGGTGTCCCAGAGAGAGTTTCTTCTGTTGAGCCTTCAGCCTCAGAGGCAGACAGCATCACTGTTCACCTCTAGTGGTCTTTGGGGAGCTGATTCACAGGGTTTAGGCTGTGTGGATGCCCACCCTGGCATCTTCCTTCTGATCATTTTTTGGTCCTTGCACCTGTTCTGAATAGCCCTAGCCAGATACCAGTACAGAAACTGCGCAGAGCAGTTACAGAGGATGGGCCCCAGACGGGAGCGTGCAGAAGAGGCAAAGGGATCTTGCTTTTCTGCCATCAGTGAGCAGAAGTGGGCAGATGCATCCCTCCCATCCCGCCACTGTCAGGAATCCCTCCCGTTAGCTCTGCCCTTTCTCCAGTCTCCCACTATCGTTCCTGGTGGGCTGCTGCTCCCAGAGCTGATCCTGGCTTTGGCTGCTGGGACACACCGCTGCCTCTTCTCCGTACAGCCCTTTGCTGCGCTTGCATGGCAGCCTCCTCCCTGGGTGAGAGCAAGCAGGGAGTAGAGGTCCTGTGGCCCGGCTGTTGGTGGGTACCCAGCATCACGCTGCCCGCCCAGAGCTTGGGGTGCTCTGTCCGCTGCCCGCCCTGCCCTGGGGATGTCTGCTGGTGGAAACCAACGCTCAAATCTGCTTCCTGGGAAATGCAAGTGTGAGGGGGAGCTGGGGCCAGCGGCGGTGGGGATGAAGCAGGGGAATGTCCTGATTTGCCTCCAGTTTATGCCTTTTCTTTGACCCTCAGGAGTTCATTCTGTCATGCTTGACCCTCAACCCAGACAAGCGACCAACAGCGAATAACCTGCTCTTCCACCGGGTGCTCTTTGAGGTCCATTCCCTCAAGCTGCTGGCAGCACACTGCTTTATCAACAACCAGTGTGAGTAACCATGAGACT
>SAYO01023732.1:27224-45678 GCA_004023745.1 Recurvirostra avosetta | reverse complement strand
GGTTCCCCGCCCCCCCCCCCCCTTAAATAACTAATATAGTGTGCTTTGAAGTGATGTGGTCTCACACTGAAATCTACAATCAAACACCTAAACTAACAGAAAAGGTAAAACCACCACAAGGGAGAATTTAGAAACGGAAGTGCATAATCAGATAAACGAGAAGAAAGTTTTGAAAAGGATTGCAGAGGAGTAACAGGAGATATTGCTGGCGTGTTTCTTACTTCATTGTTGTTTTCCTTCAGTAAAAGTTCTATCAGCTGGGGAGAGTTGCTCACTTCTTTGAAGCTGGCTCTCGTTTCTCTGAAATCAGATTCCTTATTCCCAGGGCTCCACTCCGCGATGCCAGCACAAACATACATCAGCAGCTGCACAGCACTTTAAAGAGTTAGCAAGGAGCTATCAAGCAATTACTTATTCCATTTTAGATCTCTGTCCATTATTTTCACTGAGCAAGTTTGAAGTTGGGGGAATAAAAGTCAAAGAAAGCAAATAAGCATTTTGAAGCCTGAGCATCTCACCTAGGGAGCGAAGCTCACCTACTGTTAACTAAAGAGACGAGACCTGTAGGTGAGAAGTGTCGATGGGAGGAATAATCCCTTTCCCATGAAAAAAGCCTTAAAAAGCACTTGGGTCTTCACTCTGGCGAATAACACGAGTTTTAGTGCGCTGAGATTGTGTCAGCCTTACTTCTGTTGGGGTCAGGTGCAGTTCTGGCTGCTTCTGCGCTTGCACAGCGTGGTGTGAGGGATGCTTCCACCTATGGCAGAGTCAGTCCCTTTAGAGTCAGTAGGGCTGTGCTGTGGATGAGTTGGGTAGAATGAAGTGAAGGGCGAAACTCAGCTTGAAATGATTGGATTACTTCCAAAATTAACTTTTTTTTGTTGTTACTGAGTTTAAATTTGTGCTGTTTTATGGTGTGTATGTATGTGTGTGTGAAATACAAGCTATGGTAGATGGAGATCGACTTTTCATATAAAAAGTGCACATTTATCATTTTGCTTAAAGTGCATAATGAATAAAACCATTAACAAGCTTCTCATAAAATAAGCAACAGTGGAATTGTGAGTGGCCTTTGCTTCAGAGGTGTCTGTGTGACTGGGGGTGTTAATAACGCTTGTAGTGTCCCTCACTTGAGACCAACAAAGCCAGATGTCATCCCAACAAGAAGGCAGCAACATCTCACACGGTCCCATGGAAGCTTATGAGAAAACATGGGTTTTGCTGTTTGCCCTCAAGCTGTCTACTGCCCTGCATGGAATTTAGTAATTTTGTCAATGGAACCGCTACACTGAAGAATCTGAGGAAAAGGTAAAAAAAGTGCAGCCACCGTTAACCATGGTGAGGAAATCAGAAAGCATCCTTAGTACACTTAACTTCATCATAACTTCCTGATGCTTCAGAGCTTGCTAAATTTTTAGTTACCTACAGCCCATCCTTCTCTGCATTTTCCTAGGCAAAAAAGAAAAATCAATATTTTTCCTGCATGGAGTGAGAGAGAGCTTCTCATACATACAGTTAGATATGCCTGGTTTCTGTGGATGTAGGATGTGGATATTTTGACAGGACACTTCTGACAGCTTTTCACAGTTGTCCCCCAAAGTAAAACTGTGTAAGGAAGGACCTTTCCCTTCTGCTTTCCTCCTTTCACCCCAAAGCAGGGAAATTTACTTCTGGATGAGCACTCAGGGACAATCTCCCTGCTTGCACCCCAGCAGCAGAGGTGCCCAATATTCCTGTGAGAAAGATCACTCAAACTCTGCCATTGATTTACAGCCTGGCTCTTCATCTGTCCTCCTTTATTAACCTATGTGCAAGTGTATGCAACTGATTAAATGTCTCCAGTACTAGTATTTCAGAAAATGGCTGTAGATGGAGTGAATCCTCCCCCGCCAGAGGAATTTAGTAGTTTTGTTGCGGGAGTAAGAGATGCAAGCTGGTCCATGGGCAGATCTGGGAGCCAAGCCTGCAGTCACCTTTCTGAGTGGCTTTTCCATCTTTGTCCCAGAACAGCTTAATTGCTCTGAGAGCATATTTTTGTGAGCTGGGGCAGAAAGTGAGAGGGAACGAGGCAGGGCGGGATGGCTTGGGAGTACAGCCAGGCTTTGCATAAACTGGTAGTTCAGTCATTCACCCAAAACACCAGAGGATCAGTCCTAATCCCCAAGCCAGTTATAAAACAGCGTCAACATGGAAGACAGTGCTGCGTGTTTTTGGAGACACGGGGTTGGATGTCAGCTTCAGGCAGACACGTACAGATCTGAGTCGCAGCAGAGCCGAGACAGGTATCAACTCAGGGCTAAGGATTTCCCCAGACATTGTAAAATTAGGTTACTTTATAGATTTTTTTATCCCCCTAGACTTTTTTGAAAATCTGGTTCTGCTTCTAAAACATTCACGGGAAAGATATTGTGGAGGGTATCTGCAACTAAGTAATTTGTAGCAGATAGCTTTTTTAATGAATGATGGCTTTTTTTTTTCCTGTCCAAAAAAAAAGAAATTGTTTTTTCAACCTTGATGCTGGGAGTGGAGAATATAATTTATGTGTGGTCCTTATGTGGTGGCAACAGTTTGGTGGTTTGTGCAGACACGAATGGTTTTGGATAAAGAGCTCTCAAGCAACAGACTAGATGAAGATTGGTCACTTTGGTTTCCAAAGTGGTCCTGAAGATGCTGAGAGAATAAAGCAAAGGTTGTCCTTAGTCCATTCTCCCATACTGATCAAAGAGTTAGGATGTGAACCTATATGCCAGACTTAATCTCTCTTTCTCACATAAGGGTGGAAGCCCAAAGGGGATCTGTGCTCCATGATGACCCTTGTTCCCTCCATCCCCTTCATGAAGCAAAACACAATGTAGAATTTAGATCATCCCTTGTCTTATATTCCCCAAACTTGTCTCTATTTCTAAGCCTTCTACACCTGAAAACTTGGAAAAAAAATTAACAATTCAAAATGGCAATGAGAGAAAGCAAGACACCTACAATACATTGTGATAGTTCTGCCCAGCCGGAGAAATCTCAGACAAAGAAGGGTTGGTTGGGTACCCAACCTGAAATCAAGACACCAACTCTACTGTGTTGCTCTTTGTTTCCTGCCCTTTTATATTGATGGAGGGAAATAAATAGATGAGAGAAACTAAATTTTAGACAGTTAAAGGTGGGTGAGCTGAGTTCCACACATTTTTTACAGCTAGATATTTCTATGAGTAGTATAAAACAAAGTCCCTGTCAAATAAAGATAAGTTTTATAACACTTTATGGTAGTACCTACGCATCTTCCAAAAGACATGAAAACATTTCAAAAGGTTGTGATATCATTTCATGTGTGGCAGTAGCTGAGAGAGACAGCACGAGGCCCTAGGCTGCAGGGAACAGCTTGATCCTGTATTCCTGAAAATCCTCAGAAATTCTGCCAAAGGACTGGACGAGGTGTACTAAGAATGCTAAGGAGAGAAACTAGGCTGGGCTTGGTATACTATGATTAGGCTAGATACTAGACTTGTTGGGTTCCTTTCTAGCTTCTTTTAGGTTCCTGGCTTGTGGTCAAAGGTTAGTAAATATATGTACATACTGATCAAACTGTGTTTTGCCATATGCACGTGCGTTCTGGGGAGAAAAGCTGACTTTAACTGTTTCTGCACATCAAAGCTATACAACGCTAGAAGGGTCAGTAATGGCAAATCCAGGTGAAATGATGACCCTGTTGGTGACAAGTGCAAACTTTGCTTTGATGCAAGTGAGGGAAGCTTTCCAAGTAAAATTTGCGAATTTCTCCATTTGGACATCATGACCTTTGTCTCAAGCAGCTAAGGTCACAAATGCCTCCAATCCATAGGGCCACAAAAAGCATATAAAGAAGTAAGTGCTCAACCATTGTTGGTAAAACTGTGGTTTCCTTACAAGAAAAGTTAGCCCTGACCAGAAAGCCTATTGTGGGACAAGATCACAAAGACCAATCTATCACTCCAACAGCCAACACTGTACAGGGAATTTAGAGTAAAATGCTCATCTCTGACCTGCCCTGTGGATCACCTGGTGGTCTGCAGGCACTCTATGCATCTGTTGACATCAACAAGGCTGACAGAAAGGTATATGTCAAGGTGACCCTAACTTCTGCTTTGATTAATTGACTTTATAATTTGCCACTTTGAAGGGGGGAAAAAAGGGAATATATCATTAACCTCTTTTGAAAGGACTGTACCTCAATCAGGTATAATTATTTTTCTAGATTAAATCGTTACAACCTCTTCCTGTCCTAACAAATGTTATCTTAGCTCAAATGTGGTATCAGTAAAAAGGTACTTAATGTATTGACCTAAAATAAATTGTGCAAGGGCTTGTTTGTTTGTGGTGCATTCTGGAAAGGGCTGCGCCTTCTCCATCGAAACAACTTACAGCAAAGGCCGTACATTACAAAGGACTGAGCTCCTGAGGACCATGGCTTTGTAAGACTGGATTTACTGTTAATTACTGCTAATAAGTCACTGAGTATTTAGAGGGAGTCCTGAGGAATTCCAAATAACCAGCTATTTTTTTAAATTTAGCTTTTTTAAAAACAAACAAACAAAAACACAACAGCAAAATTTTAAGAAGATGTATAACCTTAAGCTATGTGAAGTGTCAAAATACATTTAAATGCATGCCAAGAACTGAGTGGTTTTGCTTTATTCTTATCAGGGGACCATTTTACCCAATCAGAACTTTAACATTCCTTTCTTATTCTGCATGTAAGACCGTGCTATTCACACTGGTTTCCAAGTATGACAGATTCCAGCCCAATCCGATACCGCAGTGACTGTTCATTTCCCACTGGTGATCACCCCCTCATCTTATGGCTGCAGAGAGAAACACAGAGAAGGATCACAAGACTCTCTATAATAATAATGTACACTTTATGTGCATCCATATTCTAGCACTGAAGCTAAAACATTGTGCTGTGCTTCCTTACTTTGCCATTTTGTTTAGGGCAAATCTTAAAAATTAATTGGAGATCAGTATTATTTCTTGAGTTTCTTTATTGTTTTTTTGTATCTCTCTTGCCAACATAATTTGTGCAGGTCACCCCATGCCAAATAGCAGGTACATAAAATAGAGATATTTGTAGACAACAGGCTGGCAAAGGATTGAAAATGTTATTCTTCAAAACCCCTGAGTGCTTTCTTCATCACGTACAATTTAGACCGTACACGCAGTTGCTTGTGTGTGTACTTTGTATACAGGCTCTTAGGACATTTTCATTTGTTAGGCTGTAGCTCTGCCCTACTCCTCTGTCTGCCACTTTTTCACTACTCTGTAAAAGATTTTGGCTCTAGCCCTGGTTGCAATGCATAAGCCTAATTACAATCTGCAGATGTTTTCCATAGACTGTGTAGAGTGGGATTTACGTTTCGTCAATGAATGTACGTTGGCACTTGCTTGAACGTATGCATGTACACTTCAAATACATGGGCAATAAACAGATCCTTTCTCAAGAAACAAGAACAAAACACGCAAGCACGTACTCTGTACGGTGCTGAGAAACAAAACTTCAACACGAGGGCTATCCCGGATCTGGGAGCTGTCACTTGTGCGGTACATGCAGAGATAAGGAGGAAGCTATAATATAAACACAGAGGAAAGACTCGGTTTTCATTCCAGTTTAATTTGCCAGAGCATGATCTTTCACCCACATGCTGAAAACAAGGACGTGTCCTCTCTCAACCTGCAAACCAGCTGGCCAAAAGACTGGCAGCTGCCTGCAGAGCAGGCACACCTCGCCTTCGTCCCAGGCAGGCGATGTTTTAATCACGGCCGTGGTGATGAAAGGGCTGGGAGGGCTCACCTTTCACGCACCAACCTAAACAAACACAACATAACGTCTCTGCTGCAACCCAAGCCGGTTCCTGCTTCGGCATTCCCGACACACGCTCGGCTCGCCGCACGCTCACAAACATAACTCGTCTACATGCTCCTGTGTCGTTTTACATCGCTGAGCTTGGCCTTTTAGAAACCGCAGGATAACGCTTCCCCGTCATCCCAGCAAACTGCAATTTCAGTTTACTGAAAAACAGGAAAAGGAATGAAATGAGTTTCAAAAACCCTCTTAATTATTGATACCTATAAAAATTGTCCTCTTGTGTTCTGAAAACTGGTGTAAAATGTCACAGCTAGAGAGTTTCTTTCCAGTAAGTTATTCTCAGTAAATTTGGGCTGCTCGTTGCACGCATACACATATAGATATCTCAGATCTGTCTTTATATACGCTTCCTCTTCATGAAAAGCATTCTGACTACTTAACAGGCATGTGGGATCCTGCATAAATTATGCTGATTCTATATGATTCAAACTATAAAATATAAAATTACATTGAATTTTCAATAAGCATATACACAAACCGTGTGGAACGTGAAAGGTCAGGCTGGAAATTCCTCATTCTCATTTGTCAATATTTTTTTTTTCATCCAACAGCCCCGTTGATTTCAACTGGGCTGAGTAAGAAGTCTCATGTAAGACCATCATCTGGCCTTGTTTTAAGACCACTTAAGGGCTCCAGTCTTGCAATTTGATCTGCGCATAGACAGACGCACACTTAACTGATGTCAGTGGGCTGCTTTTTTGGCTTGGCAAGGCATTTCGTGGATCAAGGCCATAATAGTTAACTCAGCTACCCAAACAAGAACATGATGAAGCTCCACTGCAACATTTAATCTGATGTCTTTGAGATTATATTAACTTTTAGCTTCAAAGATGTGTGGTGTTTCTCCACCAAAAAAGTATAACATTCTTACAGTATTCCCACGGCTTTAAGCAGACAGACAAACATCACACAAAGGTTAGAGAATGAACGGTATTCAGTATATCTGAGGTGGACTACACCAGCAGAATGTCAATGCCTAGAGAAAAGGTGATCCTTTCAGGACACCCATTCCTCCCCTTGAATTCTGGCAGGCTTGTTTTCCTTTGTCTTTTCTGCCTTACGCTGAACTTTCCAAACTTGCTTGTGTATGTGTTGGGTGCCCGTTGTCAGAAATAATGAGTTTCTATGAATGCTGCTCAGTTCATACAAAGACGGATGTGACCTCAAAAACCAGCTATACTTTGGTGCTGGAGATGGGATTTCTAGCTTTAGATTTGGAGATATTGGTAGTTGGAGGCCGGCTCTGGTTGCTCTTGTATTGCACAAGGATCTGCTCTCGCAGTACGGTGGGTGCTGAGCCAACACCCTTTGAAGTCCGTGGAAACTCTCCCACCGACTTCCAAAACAGACTGAGCTGTGCCTGAAATCTACTTTTTCCATCTCAGTCACCAGCATGGTCTCCCTTCTGGGTACCACATGTATGGAAGCTAAATTAGCCACCCAAAAAATTTAACAGACCATTAGCCAGAGGTGTAATTTCTGTGACAGTGGAACAAAAGTACCCTCATTTTAGAGAGCTTTACAGTGCCAGTCTGCTTTCACTGCTTTCCATTTTAATATTACTTGTGATCAGAAGTACGAGTACTCTCTACAGGATACTTTTCATATACTTTTACTGGACTCTGCCTGGCACATTCACTGATCTCTGCAGCACTTCAGCATGTTCTCTTTTTATAGATGTATCAGACATCTCACTCCTTTAATATATGGCATACAGATAGATGGATGGACCTACGTGAACCCCGTTGCGTCAGTGTGCATTGGTATGACAGTCAGGCATGCATTACAAGTAGGAAGACTGGGGCTTGACATGAATAAAAGTGTCATATTGTCCATCAGATGATCTTTAGTGAATTTATCTGACCATTATTTTCCAAAGCATGAACACCAGCCTAAGCTTTGCTGGTTACCAACTGTTAAGCAGAGTATCACGAAGTCCATGTGCACCTACAGTTTTGGTTTTTAAACACGCCTTACCTGAGTGTAAGGAAAAACGTTGGAGGATGTGAAGGACCTAGAAGAAAAACTTTGCTTTGGGGCTTCAGAGTCTCTTGGCTCATAAAGTAACACTATGTGTCTACAACTGGTTGTCCGGGTTAGAGCAGGTCTGGAAGGTCTCAGACTGAATCCCTGCAGAATTGAATGCTTTCTGCATTTCCTTGGCTCATGAAAAGTCATATTGCTGCCCACAAAGGTGCAAAGGTTGAATAAACCATTGTTTCAGGTAGTATGAATCCAAGTCATTGCCTGATTTTAGATGGTCATTTGGGTGCCTCCCAGGAGCTCCAGAACACTTTGAAGGGCATCCCAGTGGGATTGCTCCTTGCTGGATTTACAAGGAGCTCTTCTGATCCTTCGAACACGCTGCAGAGGGTAATCAAGACAGGTACAGTCTCCCTTACCTGTTACCACTTCTGTTCATTTTCCATTCGGCAGCTGTCTCACCCGTGCACGTGTTCAGTGCAGTCTTCCCTGGCTGTGCACTCCATGTGCCCTGAATACAGCCGTCAAAATCTGGATCAAGGCACAGTCCAAATTAGATTTCTCTGTCACAGTGGAAGGAGAGATTCTTAGAAAGTTGCTCCATGCCATATTTCAATGATCTACAGCTAGTTGTTTTGGATGGAGCTTTTATTATGGTTAAAAAGAAGTATACCTTTCTAATTAACTTCTTGCTTTTGCTTGAAAAACACACTTTGGAGCAAAGGTGAAGACCACAAAGCTTACCCCAAAATGCAAAGGTTTCAAAGTAAAGCTTAGAAAAAATTGCATACTTAAATATAGGAGCTTAAAATGGAAGCTGGTACACCTCCTTAGCCATGGCTATTTTCTGTACCAATCTACCTGTCTGTACAAAAAAGGGGGAGACAGACATCAATTTTAAGTCATTTTTGCTGTCAATGAAGGGGATGACTTTAATGAAATAGTAATCTGCATGATAATATTAATAATAATGCCAGAAAAATTAATGCCACCAAGTACAAAAGAATGTGTGAAACAAATAGGGGTCAGGATCAGGAACACCAAAATGTGAATATTCAATTAGCAATAATAGAAAAGATGTGGGGCATGGTATGTAAATGAAGGCTGCCTGGGGCCAAATGTTCTCAATAGCGAAGCCAACAAGATATTAAAAACACCCCACATGACTTTGTTTTTCAGCTCATGAGCAAATCCATGTTGAAAATATGTTTATCTGTTCTAACAGCAAAAACAAACACATTCCATAATGTATGTATTAAGGGGATGTATAACTTGCACAGCATTCACGGCTAGGAAAATGTGACTGCGTACAGTAAGTGCTGTGAAAGGGGAGGGGGGAAGAAGGAAGAGCGGCAAGAAGGACAGATGCTTGAGGAGAAAAAACTTGCTAACCAGAGGTTTTTACATGGACCACAGCATCCCGTGTCCCACATGCTGGTTTCTCGAGCAGACCTGTTGCCAAGATAAATTTTTTCTTGGACTCTAGGATTTATAGGATGTGCTTGGCTTGCATCGAGAACACAGCAGTTCTTTCCCCACACAAACAGCTCTATCTAGCTAGGCTGGATATAAACAGAAAGGCTGCCTCACTAATTATTTATGCAAAGAGAAATATAGCTGCATTCTGGAAGGTTCCTAGGAACAGGGTTTTTGTTGTTGTTGTTGTTATTTGTTTAGTTTTTTTGGTCTTATTGTGTTTTTGACTCTCAGGGCTGTGAGACTCCACCGAAACGCGTCTAGACCTTTATCCACAGGAAGGTAATTCACATTTACTATTCTGATTCATGCAGTGATTTTTTTTTTTCTTTTTTTTCTTGAAAGTATTGATACTGTTTACTTAATATTAAAGTATTTATATAGAGCAGGACCTGTACATGGAAAAGGTCTTTCTCTTCCTACCTGCCCCCCTGGCTTTTGGGACTACTTGTGTGAGCAAGGAGTACTCCAGATCTACCAGCACCGACCTCACTGCTAAAGTTTGCATTATGAGAAGAAGATTTTTACATGTCCTGGAAAGGCACTACGCTGACATGCAGACAGTGGCTTTTTCAAATCAATATGACTACTGTTGTGAGTCAAGTGAAACTCATTCATAAGTGTTTTCAGATTCAAGCCAACTTTTTTTTTAAATTATGCTCCACCTTCTTTCCCCCTTTCTCCCCACTTTTAGACCAAGGAGTTGAAATACTGAAAGAGGCTTAGCAAGGGGAGTAAGAGGAAAATAATTTTCGGAGTGCTTCACATACCGTTATCCTCGTCCTCTCACTTGTGCATGAAATGCAGCCGAAATATGGAATATATGAAATAATTTCCTAGCAGTTTACAGGAAAGCCGCAGTGAAAAGAGGTGAGAAAAGAGAGAATAAGGCAGCCAGTGGAAAAACAAGCAGCACTTCGGACAGTCAGAATACTGCTGAGCCACAGTCACCTGGGTCCCTAAACTGAACCTTGCAAGTAGCCTTACTCTATTTTAAGCACATTTTAAGGGCCTGTGGGATTGGGTCTCAGTTTAGACTCTGGGATTAGCATTCCTCTTGTGCAAAGTACCATGGAATTTTAATGAATACAAGTAGTCAGAATTTCTGCTGTCTCCCAGAGATTTGTTTATTTACTAATTTAGAGACATGTTTAACATCTTACTTCAGTGGTGAGTCTGTACCAGCACCACACTGAGGCAATGGTTAAAAATCTGATGCTGAGAAAAGAGTGGCGTCTGTGAGTCACGTATGGTCCCAGGCACACGTATAAATGATCTTTGAAAATCCTGTCTCGAGCTTAGATAATGAGATATTAAAAGATTACGGTGGATACAAAGATACGGCATTAAAAAGTCCAGTCCACTTCGCTGTAGGAGCTTTCTGCATTTAAAATAGAAGAAAACAATAAGATATGATTTGAGTTTCTGTTGAAAATGTACGACTATTTTTCCTTCAGACAAGGATGTCTCTAGGACCTGATTAGCTTAGCACCTGTGTTGGTCAAAGAGAGTTTTAAATTGAAATAACACGTCAGGCCCTTTATCCCAGGTCCTCAAAGGGAGCTGGGCATTTCACTCTTTTTCTTTATTTCAGGTTTTCTGAATCCCTTTCCCATTTAAAGTCTTCTTTTAGAATCGCAGGGACCCACCAGCAGCACATGTGAGGGGTAAGAATCTTTTGAAGCCCTTGGTCTCATAATGACTAGCCAAAAAGCTTCGTCTGGGCTGAGAGTTGAGACGCTCAGCCCAAGTATCTTACTAGGTCCAAAACTTTGTGTAAGTGGTCTGTAGAGTTTTAAGAAGGCTGGTCAGGAAACTTCTTTTGAGCTTTAACATGAGGCATTTCAAGCTGTGTAGCAGTGCTGTGGGACAAAGTTTTAAACCTTTTGTTGACATTTGCTTTTGCAAAAATTAAGTAGCTGTCTATATGAAATCTGCTCACACAGTCCTGAAAATCTGGCTGTGTTCTTCCTGCTAAACAGAACCAGACAATAATAAACAACGTGGTAATTTTTATTTCAATAGTATGAAATATTTTGGATATTCGTTGCTTCTTAAAATGAATATAAATTTCAACAAACACCAGGAAAGCCAACAAGCTCAAACAAAAGTAAAAAATAACACCTCACCATAACTCCCAAATTCTCCCAGAGCATTTTATATTGTTTCTGACACTTAGCTGCACTCTCAACAACCCTCTGGTTCTGTTTCTGGAGCCACAAAATCCATTTTCTGTCCCTTAATTTGTCTCATAATGTGACAGGTAAATGATTATTTGCTGAATTTTCATCTTCTTGAAAAAAGATACATGTTTTTGTTATGATTTAAAATACTCACTTGAAAAAAATAAAAATGTTATAGACTGCTGGAACCAAGCCAAGCTTTGGTAAAATCTGGATAGATAATATATTCTCTTTATGATAAATTCAGCAGAGTGAATATTCATAGCTGAAGTAGTGTTCCCTGAAATACAAAATTTATAATAGAAGTGAGATTGTGTTCTTAACAGCCTGTATGAGGCAGTTTTTTTTAAAGCAGCTATCTAATTACCTTTTAAGTCAATTACTCTGCTTGTTCCCCTGGTGACTACTCTCCCCAAAATGTATCGACTGTTTTTCATTATTATTTCCCAAACAAGAAAATGAAAACTATGAAAAATCAATAGCAAAGTTCACATAAGCAGATGTTAATCTTCTGCATAGTTCACCATACATTCAAGATAGCGATCTTACTGGCATGGGAACTGATATTTTTAATGGAGCTTTTTTAGTTAGTCAAGTCAGTAGCAGTAGGAATTGGTAGCAAAAAGTCAACTGCACATTTGAATACTTAATTTTGCGGCTATAAACAGCCACGTCACATTTCCAGCAACAACAATGGGATGGTTTTCAGCACTGCTCTACCAAGCAGGCATGTTTTCTATTTTCTTCTTGTATATACAATTAAAAGCATTCCCACCAGAGAACTCTGCCCTGCATTTACTTCTGAAACAGAGGATGAGAGATGTCTCTCAAAAGTCAACCCACTGCGTTTCATTGGGCCAAATCATGAAAGAACAGTCCAGCCGTGCACCGTTACTTCTAAGGCTTCCATTAAAAGTTTGAATTCGCTGACTATTTGTCAATACTTGCCCCAGTGTGCAATTAATAAGGAGATCTCTGGCCATGAGAAAAGTCTTTTTTTCTTCTGTGTGGAAAGGTGATTTTACCTCCTGTCAGGCAAGAGATAAGGAATTGCATGCATGCAGTATAGGCAAGTTCTCGTCTTGCTCTAGGGGATATCCACCAGTGCCTGCGTTCTTGTTGAGTAATAATGAGATACCATAACCAAACAGTAGAAGATGCATGTCAGATGGTTCTCCAATAACATTAGAAAAAAAGCAGCTGATGTATGGGATATTGAAGGCAGATTAAGTTGTTAATGTATATTAGTATATTCTTAATTTCCTTTTAATTGAAAAAGACATATTGACTTTAATTAGAACCATTTCACAGGAACTGTCAATTAGCACATGTCAAACTAGTTAATTCAGAACAGAATTCTTTTAATTAGGGTCTGCTTTCCTTTAACTGTGGGGCCAATGAAATCAGCCTTTCCTTATCAAGATTTTAAATGTCTCTAAGACATACAATACAAATGTAGTCTCTTATCTATTATTAGAAGCCCATATGGATAACATTAAAATGATGATGCTGGCATTGTTCATGCAGCACAAATCAGAGTTTCCTTTATGACTGTTTGAAAAAAAAAAAAAAGAAAAAGATGGCTTTGAAGAAAGACTATTTTAAATACACAGATTTATCCTACTTTAAAGAGACTACAAAATTTATGACATGCATGTTCACATTTAAAGTATTATTTAATACGTCTGCTCAAATAAATGGGCCTATTCAAACGTTTTGTGTGTTCTATCAGCCAAAGACACATAAAACATTTTCAAAGCATGCAGTAACGTTCTTCCCTTAAATGAACTGTAATCAAAAGGAGAAAACAGACTCGATGATTTTTTTTGGGACAATATAAAACCAGCATTGTTAACTTTCATTGCATGTGAAGATTTAACACTGATTGCTAATCCAGTGGCTGCGAACACTTGTGAGCTAATGTCATCTCAGTTGTCAAATGGCATATAGCCTCGGTCTTGACTTTCACGTACATTTTCTGAATATGTCTCAAGTTTGCTGGTGGGTCTCGACTCTTGGCTGACACACTGGCGTAAAGACCTTCCCCATGGTTTCCAGGAGCTACCATGTGCAACATCTGTAATGCTGGTCACATCCCTTCAGGAGTAAGAACAGCTGAGAAAAATATAACGAAAAATGTAAAAGGTATGATTGCAAAATCTAGACTTAGTTTTATCATATGGGGTTTAGCCACTGTTTTACTGACCTATATCAACAGAGGATTACAGAGATTAGTGAAAGGAATACTTAATAACTGAACTGTGGATTCCAAAGAGGATTATCTGGCAAGATATTTCATGTATCCTGATGCTTTGTTGAACATATTAGGTACCTGATTATGGGCCTGAGTAACTCAACAAAAAAAGAAGCATCATTTCCCAAAATGGAGTAAAACTAGGATGCATTAAAATTTACTGTGTCCTAGAAGTTCACCTTGCCTAGGATCCCTAGCCACAGCATTTTTTTTTCCCCCCAGGGCAACTCATTGGTATGTGGTAGGTAGTAGAGTTGTAAGAGTGCTGTGTACTAAAGAGCACGTTAAGGTTTCCGCAAAACTTTGAAAAGTGGATGAACTTTAACTAGATGATCTGTAAAATTAAAAAAATTGTGTCCCGGGAGTTTTTCAGCTCAAGTAAGAGGCTCTGTAGACACATCACTTCACTGCCAATATGAAGCGTACCCCGAGTATAACTAACAGCTGTAGTGTTACCTTTAAATGTGATTGTAAATAGGTAACGTAAAACCCTGATATTTATTCATTAATCCTATTGTGGCCCATATTAAATCTCTGCTTATCAGTTTAAATGCTTACCATAATTTAGAACTCTTTAAGCAGATCTAAGTCACTTTGGCGCTGAATTGCATAATCCAACTTCTTTTATAACACAGCAGAAACAATGCTTTGGATTTTGATCATATTGCTCAACCGGCAATATATTGTTTGTTTCAAAATGGCAATTAGCAATAACTCTTCTTTTAAAAGCATCCCCACATTGGCTGTACATAGGAAGTATGGGGACGTTTGCCCCCAGGCTTATAAAACCTTAGGTGACTGCCTTTATGCTCACATATTATGCACTATGCTGGACTTCAAACTATAGGAATATTTGACCAGTTTAAACTATAGGAAATTTTCAGATTATGGTGAAATTTTTAGTCTTAGCAGTATGCCAGTCAGGTGGGCAATAATTTATCTAACCCATACCTTATGGCTGGGACAACGGGGAAACAGCTATATGGAGGGCAAGCAAGTTACCCGAGGCCCAAACTAAGTCAGTTAGAAATAGAATTAAAAGCAGAGGCTCTAGATTCCCTGAAGCTGCATGATCCTCCCTGCAAATACACTAATGCACCTCTCAGGGCAGCCCACTGTGTGCCGTGCCCTTAAATCGGTGCAAAGCATTTTTTTTTTTTTCCTAATTAATACTAAGGCGATTCATTGCTTAGCAGCAGCACTAATATTTACACACTTATGGATCTCATGATTAAGTAGCAAGCTTTGACTTCAATTAAACCTGACAGTTTCTGATAGCAAAAAGTCATTACAGAACTTCAAAAGCACTTGAACTGCAGCAAGATCTTTACAATTATCTATATAATATCTTTCAGCCTCTGTTGGCTCCTTGATCTTCTGCGGCAGGCCCAACTTCTCTGTCAACTTTGGTCTATGAGAAATTGAACCTTAACGCATGCTATTTTAAAAAACATATATATGAAAATGCTGCAATATACAATGGATTTCACCCAGTCTGACATTCTTTTTGGGATAAGTGCTTAATAAAAATTGCCCATGTGAACCATGTACTGTTCATGTATTGTTCATGAATCAAACCAAGAGCCATTTAAAAATGACTAGCATTAGGGAAACGTAATAGCTTTTTAACAGATTATTTAAATGACTGTAGCTCTGATTTCCAGTCATTTTATCCAAACAGCTACGGCAGAACTGTCCCTGAAAAGGGAGTAACTTTCTGATTAAACCCTTTTGTTGTTGGATTTAAGAAATATTTTAGAAGAGAGAATTTCTCAATTATGTATTCATCTTTCAGAGCCCGGGCATGGAGGGTGTAACAATTTGATCAAACCCAGCTGAAAGCCCTAATGGTTTGGAGGATTCATTCTGTTCTTACAATCGCGGCGAAGAAAGCCTTTAAATACATTCAGAGCCGAACGGACAGTTTGCTCAGACTGACCAGCGCGTAAATGTCTTCCCCGCTAGTTTCTGCTCTCTGCACCTTGGCTTGCCTGGTACTTCTGTTGTGCGAGGCGACAGCGATCGAGCAGTGCATTTGTGCATTTTTTTTGCCGGATTATCAACCCATCTGATCCCTTGATTTTTGCTTTGTTGGCCCTATGCATCCCGATGTAATTGAAACCAGCAGATACCCTTGTCAGCTCATGTGCTGTTGTCTCCTTGGCCTGATGCCGCCTGTGGCTGAACTCTCCATCCCTTCCTCCTTTTCTAAGGAGGGTTTTTAACCGTGACAGTTGTGCTCATGTTAAGCCATTAGAGCAACCAGTTTGCAGCACCCAAAGACAGAGAGCCCCCCCCATTAAACTGGGAGAGTTCCTTAAGCTGAGTCCTCCAGACCGCTGCTTTTCACTTACTGTTGTTGTTTTGAAGCATCTTCTCAAAAACTATGGTCTTTTGGACAACTCTCAGTTCTGCCAGCTATTTTCGATAAAACCTGTGCACCTCCGTGTTAATGATGAAACCTACTAAGTGGCAAAATAATGTTAAGGCACCTAATACATGCCTAATTATTTGCGGTGTGGTTCAGTAGCTGCAAACAAGGACAGCCGGATGGCTGCCCCTTCGTCTAGAAGAAGGGACTGGTGGACCTTCATCAGTTCAGTAATCACAGACGAGTGGCCGCCGCTCTTGCTCCCGCAGTCGCTGCGGGCGTATCCCTCCAGGTCACATCGCCTCGTGCTGCAGCAGCGTTAACTACTCCTTTATTAAACAATTCTCCAAGCATAACTAAAGCATTTGGGTTGTTAACATACATAATAAGTTATATTTAAGAAGGTTTCAAATCAGCACATTGTATTTTGCAGCGAAGTCATAAAAATATGCTAACATGATAACATCTAATGAGGGAAATGTTGCATGCAGATGTCTGTTTGCCTATTATCCCATAAAATGACTGTATATTTTTATTTATATGAGTAACGTTAGACACAAACATGTTACCAAAAAAGCATTCATTTAGGAAATGTATAAACACAATATGAGTCTAATATAAGAAACTGTTTTAAAACACGTTTTTTAGTGTTTATAAAATGAAGAGAAATTAAAAAAAAATATTGTTCCAAAGTACATTTTTTTTCTCCCTCATGATGAGAAAGAAATATAGGTTCTCAGCTGGCATATTATTTGTGATGTGGCAGCAAAGTGAAATTTGTGCCTCGCGTTCTGTATCCTTTACATGATGCAAAGGAGTATAATTTTATTTTTGTTTTATTTGAAGGCTCTGTCTGGGCACATTGGCCACCAATTTCATTTTTATTGCAGTGCATGGATAGCAAAGTCACATATCCTTACGTTAATGCAAAGGGCATAGGAAAGGAAAGGGAAAGTATAATTTTTGTTGTTGCTGTTGTCATTTGAAATTTCCATAGTGTCTGTGCACATTGGGTACCATTTCATTTTTATTGCGCTACACTGATAGCAATGTCACATATCATTAAGTTAACACCAAGTTAGAAAAAAAAAGAAAAACAGATTTTTTTTTCCCCCCGCTATTACCATTGTTTGAAATTTTTTTCACTGTGTGAATATAATTTCTGTAGGGTGGTGGAAGTACTGAAAGATCTAATATGCAATGTAAAAAAGGTATACCAGTTTATATTTTTGTATTGCTCCATGTGACAGTGGATAGAAAATGCAATGCTACTTACATTTCTTATTGGTGGGCTAAAGGTTTGTTCAGTATCTAGAAACAGTTAACGTGGAAACAGCCATCTTTCAAGAAAATTGGAATAATACCAGAGTTTAATTTCCCCAAATCAGTGTATTTTATTAAATCGCTTATCTCGTGCATCACAAAATACCTTCTGTGTCCCCCTTACTGTCTTTTAACCCCTGAGTAGAGAAGGTGACTCTCACTTTGTTATGTGGAGGGTTAATCCGTAGTTGTGGTGGACCCATTCCTCATCGTCGACATCTGTAAACAGCTGCCGCCAGGGTGGACATGGTGCTCACGGACATGGGGAGCACCAGGCAGCTGTATGGCTGCTCCGTCTTACATGACAGGTCATTGTCAGCACTGGGAGCAGGCGGGAGTACAGCCCTTGGGCCCCTTTGGGAAATTTGTGCCTTAGTATGGTGAATCTATTGCCAACAATTGTCTCAGTTTTGCAGAGCAAAAGAGGCCAACTTGTTTTATTTTATTTGATCTATTATTAACCATTCCCATATCATGGTGAACATTGCCTCTTCATCCTTGACCTTTGGAGCAAATCCGTTGTGGTCCTGTAAGTCAATGTCCATTTTTAAGGAACCATCCCTGGACAGACAGATACAGGGATGCCAACAAGAGCTGGCAAGCTTCAATATGGTCCTTCTTAGTCTACAGTTGTGACAGGTCTTCTAGTTTGAGATAGACCCCACGCATTGCAGCTTGGACCCTGCTTTCCAGGCAGAATACCCTGGAAGAGCTGGAAGGCATGGAGTGGCTGAGGACACTGGGCTTGTCTAGTTTGGAGAAAAGGAGGCTGAGGGGTGACCTCATTGCTCTCTACAGCCTCCTGAGGAGGAAGGTGGAAAGGGAGGTGCTGATCTCTTCTCCCTGGGATCCAGGGTTAGGACACATGGGAATGGTTCAAAGCTGCGCCAGGAGAGGTTTAGACAGAACATTAGGAAGCATTTCTTTACTGAGAGGGTGGTCAAACATTGGAACAGACTTCCTGGAGAGGA